>JXXA01004180.1:0-15125 GCA_000956255.1 Anopheles punctulatus | reverse complement strand
CAGTTATATTTCCATTGTTCATCCAAAGATTTAGAGTTAGCAAAAATAAACCGTTTAAATTATTAATTTTAAATTTCTTATAAAATCACAGTTTTTCGTTTTGTCTTGATCTCCTTAAGTTTACGAATCGAGTCGTTTTCCCGCCGTTCCGCCGCAACACTAGCACACAGATGCATCGTTCCCCCTCCCCCCTCCCCCCCTCCTCTCCCTTGTACACTTCTTTCTGGCTTTTCTAAACCGGTTTGAGCTCGTACTTTGGCGATAATCACACGTCGTGCATTAGCCATCGTCCACTTCGCACCACTCTTCTGATGATGATTGATAGATGTTCCTTAAAATGCTACACCTTGCTGCCACTTTAAACCACGGGCTTTGTTTGATTTACCGAACATAAATAAAGCGCCACTGGGACGCCCCACGGACACGGATGTAAATGCAGACGTAATCTCTGATATGTGCATTCAATAAATATGCATATTTTCCTGAACTGGTACGGTGATATGTACCGAAACTAACTGCTCTGGGATCGTGTTCACTCCATTTTCCCATGCTTTAATAAAGCAGAAACAACATAAGATAGCGCCTACACTTAATTATTGCACATGTTATTGCTAACGGGGGAAACTAAAGTATAGTAAAGTAAAATGAACATCACTTCAGAAGCCTACGCAACGCTTGCCCTGGGGTAAAACAGTGGCAAATTGTTCCAGAAACTTCCCGCTGTGCTTAACATAACTATGATCAAAGTCTCCTGTTTGCCTTCATCAGCACAGCACTGGGACACGGCGCACTGTCGAGTGTCTTGCAACGAAGTCAGCTCCCTTCAGCTTTCCACCGCCAGTCTCATCCCTTAAGACACCATTCAAAACCGAACCGATTGCACTTGCGTGCCGTGCCGTCTTGGGTTGGGGGAAGAGACTGCGTAATGGAAGTGCAAGATACTGTCGGCGTGACACTGAGGCGCTCGTATCAGTCAATACTGGATGGATATGTAAAATTAGTCACACGCCTGTATCGGGAAACACTGGTCCAAATTGATATGCGCCTTGCCCGATCGGGGTTTTGATATACAACAACCGAAGACACTGATGAGGATAAAATCAGGATCATCCGGCGCTGCCAGTATCTATCCTTTCTTTTTCGTCAAGGTTGATATGGTCGTTTCGTGAAAAATAAAACCGTGATTGCGTTTCAATCTCTCGTTGATATGGCCGTTGACCGGTTGCTGGATGGCACCTGCTTGTGATACGATTGTAGTAAGGAACCGGTTGATCGGGGGTATGATGATGAAATCTTTGCTTTACTGGCTCTCCTTCTCCAAACTCCTTCGCCCGACGATGACCGTTCGCCTCGATCGCAGTGATACCGGTGGCGATCGTAGGCGCGGTTGCCTTTTTTCGTTCGTGGGGAAGATGGACGCGGCCGTTGACGATGGCGCTGAGTGCTGGCGTGTGAATTCGTTCATCCTTCGAGCCCGGCTTACTGAATGCCCGGCGGCGGTTGTCCTAGTTCCGCGGCGAAATCAAACAGATGCGGATGGGCGTGCGGATGGGAGCTGTGGAGACCGGCGCCGACATTGCTCCCATTGCCGGACAGTACCGTCTTGATGGCGGACGTCTTGAGCAACCGTTTCAGCATACCGCTTGACCCACGGTGCTGCAGACTCTTGTGCGTGGTCAGCGAGTTTTTCGTACGATACCGTCGATGGCAGAACTCGCACACGTACAGCGTGTCGGACTGCTCGTGCTTGTCCTGGAAGTGACGTTTGAGCGAGTAGTAGCAGGAAAAGGTCCGTCGGCAGTACGGACACTCTTGCGGCTCGTTTATGCCACCGCTGGTCGGGGGCGGCATACGGAGCGGCATCAGCTGGGACGGTGATCCGGCCGAAGAGGATGGTGCACCCGGTGATCCTTGGCCCGGTCCTGCCAATCGAGATCGTGCGAGCGATCGCGCAAGCGCATAAGGAAGGAAGGAGCAGAAACAGAACGAAGAATGTTAGATACCTTTTGCTGTGTAGGGCACAGGTTTTCTTCAAGTCATACAATTTGTTCAATTCATTTCAAGTGAACAAGAGCGAGAGAGAGAGAGAGATAGAAAGAGAGAGAGAGAATTTCAGGATTCAATACATAGGCGGTTTTGGTTACTATATAAAGTAGGAAGTATGGTGAACTGATAGTGGCACGAAGCAAGCAGCAACAGTGGCCACTGGTGCGCTCCCTGCCAAACAATAGAGAAAAAAAACTATCCAGTTCGGAGTTGCGCTAGTTGTAATATGAACGTGACAAAAGTACGTAATAGTAATGCAAGTAGTAATAATTAAAAAATAAATCAACTTCGTTGCCATCTGCCACCATAGCAATTGCCGGCAGATGCAGAGATTATGCACTGTTAAATGGAACAATAGTGTAAGAATTGAACAGAAATTAAATCAAACTGTGAACGCAGCTTCCATAACGCAACTCATAAGATAAGAAAAGCTTCTCCTTTCCACAGACTATGGTGGAAAAATACATGACCAACATACACTGTGACATACTTCACACGATTCACACATGCAGCACAGGGCAGGCCAACCGATCCAAAACGGAAAATGGAAAATTGTACATAAAACGAAAATTGGCATGCAAAACGCGACGCAAAGCAACCGATTTACGGTGAAACTACACAAGCACATTTTTACCATGTAGTGAAAAACAAACAAAAAAACAATGCAGCCATTTTGAGAGCTTCACAAATTGGCTTTTCCAAAGTTGATTGGAACTAGCGAGAAGTGAATTTTAGTGCCCGATGAATGAATGAAACAATGTGAAATGTGTCTAAAATGTTAAATATATTGGAAAAAAACACTGAGGCACATTTCGAACATAAAGCGCGATTATACTATCGTACACATTGGATCAATGTATTAACGTTAAGCACATTATTAGTAGTATATTATTGGCGCACAAGAAGAACATTAATAGACACGTAAACGTATACAATACTGGACAAATAGATAGCAAAATGAAAGAAAGAGAAGGCATTTTTGATATAAAATCCCAACCTAAGGGACAAGACAGAATATCAATGTAGAGAGCGGGATATAATTAAAAAAAATGTATACTTACTCAAAAGGTTATACTTACGCTCTAAGTTACTTACACACATACACACACACACGAACATTTAGCGAGACAGGGTGAGTTGGACATGGACACACACACACACAAATACGCAAGCAACACACAGAGAGACGTCATGCGAGCACAGCAGCAACTAAGAAGACACAAATAATGACGCTAAAAATGCACAAAAAAAAAAACAGAAATATTCAAAGAAATACGGCTACGCAGAACGATCGCCTGGTCGAAGAAATTAGCCACAGTTTCCTTAGAGTGAAAATGCGGCTAATGTTGCACCAGGCGATCGTGTGGCGCGGCAATTGATTCCCGGTCGGTTTAAGCGTTCCATTTTGGGCTGCATCAATCCGATAGCAGAGCAGCATCGATCAGGAATGGTATGCAGAATAACAATTGAAGACATGCACAAGCAATCGCATCAGCCGTTGCAACTGTTCACTATACAGGCAGCATGCCACTAACGTGTAGCTTAGGATCGTTTAACGCTTGGTGTTGGTATTGAAAGCCCCAGCAAAGGAGCGACAGATGAGATGTAAGGCTCGTTCGGTGCTGTGTTGGATCTATGTAAGCACGAACGATGCATGTACACCGTAGAGGACAAACTGTCTAAGGGGTAAGACGTCTAAGTTACGTTAAGTTACTCAGTATGGCATGGTGGGACCGGCTGGTTGACTTTGGATGTCTTAGAAGACGAGGTCGGGGTATTTTTTTAAACGTTTTACACTTAAGACAGAACTAAGAAACTGATCGGGGGTATTAGGACTATGGATCGAAACGTAGTAGAAGAAACGGCAAAGACGGAATACTTCAATTCTACCACACTCTCTCTCTATTTGTTTTTCTCTCAGACATATCTAATAAGAATGACACAATTCGACACAAGACTCCTTGGGACAAACGGCGACATATGCTGGATTTCGACGGGTTGAAAAAAACAAAAAACAAAGCTGGAGAACCGACCGAAAACAAGCGAGGAACGAAGACGTTTAACGATATCGGTTTGGCGTTCTGTGTTCTCAACATTTCCATAACCGCTGGCGGGAGACACCGCTGAGAGACGGGAGTGGTTTTTGCTGACGGTTTGCATGTGATGTTGCATTTTGTTATTTATATTTCCTTTCCTTCGCTAATACGGTGGCCCTACGCTGGTGGAACATGTCGCTACATTCGAACCATGAGCTGATGATGTGACACAGTGGTCTATAGTTGTTGTAACACTCTAAAACGCATGCATTATTGGAAGAAAACATACTTCGTAAAATATGATATTTTATTTCAATCAATACGCTAGCATAATTACTGTATATATGTATATATGGCATTGCTTGTTCTGCTAATGTGGTGGTGTATACCTTTTATCGTTGATTGTATTTATGCCCTCGTGAGGTTCTCTAGTTATTGTTTCATGATAGTACGTTTAAAACCGGATCTATATACAACGGATTCTCTAGCAACTAATATACGGAATATTATCGGTAGCTATTTCATATGGGCTTTAAGAGAAAGCGATAGAAAAAGTAAAAGAGTAAGAGAAAAAAGCAGAGAGCAGAAGGAGATGGTTGATTGAGCGTTGCATTTCCTTTTACGGTTAGGCCAGAGTGCATAGCGAAATTTGTTAAACCATTGCAGAGATGATGATTTGCGAACAGGGCAGACATAATCCGATACTGATACATTGGAATGCTATAATCTGAATCACGTCTAAAATTACAACTTAACGTGAGCGTTTGTTTTTTTTTTGTAATACGCAACGGAATGCTATTAATATTGTATTATCTACGGTAGAGAAGTAGAATCGTGAAGGTGTCGAATGGGCTAGGCTAGTGTCACTACACAGCTCGCAAGAGTATGCGATGCGAACGAAATAAAGTAGAAGAGATAGTTGCCTTTGTAGTAGCAGCACTAACCGGCGTTAGTGATAGTGGTGATAGTAATGGAAGTGTCACATTCTTAGTATCTACAAAAAAACAAAACCTCTATATTTAATTTTCAGACTCGCGAGACGCTAAAACTGCATCTGTTCGTGAATGGGGTTTGAAAATATATTGCGTTTAAATAATAATCATAATTGTAATGCTAGATAATAACCAACTAAGGACAAGACAGGTGTACTTGCGACTAAGAGGAAGCTACAATACGACTTAAACCAGGTTTAATAGTCATGGAAATTAAATATCATTAACTTGCTATAAGTAACTCACTAGGAAGGCTCTAGAGTGCGTGAAACAAATAAGTGTGTACAAGTGTCAGTTCATCGTGTCTATGTGTGTATATGTGTGTGTGTATGGTGTGTGTTTGTATTGTTTTGAATTAGATTGAAGTGAATGCAAACAAAATTTTGATCGCGTTAGCTTCGATTCCCAACGTTATCTAAAATTAATTGCTTAGCAAAAGAGTAACGATCTATTTAAACAAAATGCTTCACGGAAGCAAGAGAAAGAGTAAGAGAGAAAGAGCGAAAATCGATATGCGGAGCGATAGAGAGATGCAGCCACATAGAGGGTTTAGCGGTGAACCGTTTTAAGTCAGCTTAGCATTAAAATTCGTTTTAATTTTGTTCATTTTATTTTGATCCACATTTGATGGTGACCAAAAACGAGATACACGAAAGTCCAACATTAAACTACCTTAACAAGAAAAATGTTCTATTCGACTAAAACTAATGTCGCTAAAGGTGGTAAAATTTTTGCAAAAGGCGCTTACTGTGGAGGAATGTTTTGCATTCGCCAACGCTTTTGCGTACAGTGGTGTCGCAAAGTTTGGAAGTACTGGAAAACCCGTAGCGGAAGTCATTCCGTACCATGTTGCAAGCGTTGGAAAATGGGTTAAACAATAGTAGTTAACTAACAGCGCAACCAGAGCAGAGGAAGAGCAAAGATGTGGAGCGAATGTGAGAGCTGCTGAGAGCAGAGCGAATGTGTGTATGTGTGGATTTGAATACTTTCTAGAGACAAAATAGGCAGCTAGAGATATAGAATTTTCGATAGATAGAAAGATAGGTGGCGTGGTGAAAGATCTATGATAGATAGAGGCGGATAGCTGCTAATTAGGAGAGCGAGAGAGAAATAAAATAAAAACATAAAACGCTAACCTGTTACACACAAAGTCTTTCTTCTTTTCATTCTTATGAGGTTCTTATTAGTACACTGTGTTCTTCGACCTGTCGCCATCCGTTTTATGTACTGTTTAGTAATGGTTTTAGCAAGCTCGATGTAGTTTCGACGGAAAATTGGTCGAAGTATACTGAGAGCACACGGTTCGTTCGCCGGTTTTCACTCGACACCATGTGCACGCTTCGATTCGACGACAGCTTCGCCTTTTTTTACGCCTTCTTTTCCAGCTGTTGATAGTTCACGCTGCTTTATGATCCTGTGTCCTGCAGCTCTTTGGGCTGTAGTTTTTTCTTCGTGCAGGACCAAAAGTTGGTTGATCCCCATCCAAGTCTGCGTGCATCACGTACGCAATAACTTGTACGCAAGTGGTATCGATAGAAAGTACGCAGCCATTGCACGTGTACGCGGCCGTTTCGTTGCTGTACTTTGGATAGGGGGCGAAGGGAGTGCTCGTTTTGGAGCGTAGTCACTTACAGTGTTGCTGAGAGCTTTTTTTGAGACGTACGCACTGTAGGTCATAGTTTTCCTTCTTTCATCACTGATATACTGGAGGAAGGTTTTGCATTTCCACCACCCGTGTTGATCACATGAAATCTCGCGTATTTATTCAGTGTAAACACAACGAGACGATTTGTTTTATGGCAGAGAGTAGTATTTCATGGAGTACAGTCCTTGTCTAGATGAGTTCGATAAGTTGCTTGTGGTTTTTTCCTACTCCTTTGTTTTAATTTTCAATTGGTCCTCGCATCGCTCTCACATTCTTATCAGTTCTTCCGTTCAGATACAGGCTTCAACTGAAGATGGGGGAAAGGACATCACCACGTACACACGCACGCACGCACACGCACACACCCACACACACACGCACACACGAACATAAATAAACGTGGCGAGGTAAGGTGGCGAAATACGAGTGGGTCTGGTGGGTGACGGCGCAGCTGGATGTGGAGATAAACTAGTTATGGCGTGTACGACGGTAGTGGAGGTAGTAATGGTCGTGGTCGTGGTGGTGGTAGTGGTGGTGGTAGTGGTGGTGGTGGTGGTGGTGGTAGAACGAAGGGATGTAACGCGAAGGGAACGATGAACGGTGGACCCGTCATCGCCGTGCTCTAGAAGAACTTTACATCCTTCATGTCCAGCTCACCGGGCCGGGACTTGTGGTAGGTGTAGATATGTGTCATCAGTGAGTTTCGCGAGCAGTAGACCCGCTCGCATATGATGCAACGATACTCTTCCTGTCGTTCCGCGTGCTTATCGGCGATATGCCGCTTCAGTGATGCTTTCGAACACAGTACCTTGCCACACAGCTGACATGAAAACAGTTTCTTAGGAGAGCAGCCTGCAATATACAAGACACACGAAAAACATTCCAAAAACTACCCAATTGAAAGGTGATGGTTTTAAGGTTTGAATTTGTTGTTTGTTTGCTAATCGGTGAGTTGAAAGGGTTTTGTTTTTTTTAGCATTCGTCGTGAAAGAGAGACAGACAGACGAGATCGGGGACGAGGCAAGATATAGAGAAGATAAGATGTACAGGACGGTGTCAGAGACTGACAGACAGAGAGAATGTTGCTACACTACAGGATATTCCGTGTTCGTTGTTATGATTTAGTTGAGCGGACTTTAAACCTCGGCAAACACGCTCCGGATGGTGAAAATTGTCCGAAGCGTTCGTTTTTTTTTTTTTATTTGACTTTACAACTGTCATAATGTTGTAGTTAATGTTGTCATAATGTTGTTGAGTGATAAGAGAGAAAGAGAGAGAGAGAGCGAGAGAGAGAGAGGAAGAGAGAGAGAAAAAGAGGGAGAGAGTATTGTTATACAATCGGAGTGGAAAGTGGTGTACTATACGATGCTGTTTTGTGTAAATGTACGGCGAAGTGAGTACCGAATAGTTGAGACCATCAAAGATCCACCCCGATTGCTTGATTGCACTGTGTCCAAGTGTCGCCAAGGAGGCCGAAATATTGAGAAAAAAAAATATAGACAATAATTGTGACACAGAGATGAAAAGAAAGGGAGAAATACACAACAGAGAGGCGAGTGAGTGAAAAGAAGTAGAGAGAAGTACATCCGACCATCGGAATGAGGAGTAAAGTTAAGCGAACAGAGCACTTAGTAGATCACAACCGCAAGTCTTAGAGAAAGTGAGAGCGAGAGAGAGAGAGAGAACGCGTGAGAGAAGGAGAAAAAGAAAAGAGAGAAAGTGAAACGGAGTAAAAGAGGCGTTTGTACTAGTCTGTAGTAGATGGCCAAGAAGGAAGGCATAACAAAAGCATAATATCAACGTGGTTTTCAAATTGCCCCTATCGTTTGATCGCTTCCCTATGTTTCAAATATGTTGTTCAACGACGGTCGTTGGACATATCCGGTGCGTCGAGAAAAGCTGAGTCACTTCAACGTAAGAACAGGCGGAACGTTACTTTGTTACACTTCTGGCTCGTTTGTCAACTTTTACATTTGACAAATCGCTGCTACTGCCTTCACACCGTGTGCTTTTGGGGAATTAATGGTTTGGATTTGGTTTTTTCTTCATACCTTTGCGTATATTGTATAGCTTATAGCTTTTGCTGGCTGGCTGTATAAATATCATCTGATGCCACGATCGAAGGTGGTAAGTACATTCAGATCAAAGACAAATAGAGGGTAAACGACATGTAAGGATAAATAAGTAACACACGTATAACAGGGAGGTAAGCAGTTCGAAACACTAATTACGGTACACGGTATTCGATATTGACATAAAAGCCACAACAACATTCAACTCAGTAACCACAATCAAATGAAAGAATAATGATTAAAAAAGAAAAACACATTTAAAGTAATAATGAAACCTTTGCTAGGGGGTGTAATGCGAACAAATCATACACAACACTCAAAACCATACCACATACAGCAACAGTAACCACGTAAGGCAGTATTATTATCTCGCTCCTTAAAAGGCGGTATCATGTATGTAAACGATAAGGTGTGACAAAAAACACAAACAAAAAACTCGTAACGCGTCTCGGTCTAGGTACAACTTGTCTTTTTTTTTCTTTTTTTTTGCAACTTCCCCAAGTATGCAGCACGAACTGGCTGGCATACACCCGCAGGTTACAGCTTTGCATACGATTCTATCCTGTCAATACACGGCATGTAGCGCGCTCTACTGCTTTCAGACAGTTTAAGGGAAAAGAATAACGCTTTTCGAAATATTAGATACTGTTTTATTCAATTACTGATAATTGGTTTAACTGTTTACAAGCTGGGTTGTTGTTGTTGTTGTGTAATTCTCTTTAGAGCAGAGAGCCCTCCGCTCCCACTCACGGGCTGTTCATTATTTCGCTCTTCTTCTTCTTCTTCTTCTTCTTTTTCTGTTTCGTTTCGTTTCCACACCAAACGTTCGCGTTGCTCGTTCATTTTCGAGACATTTTTCTTTTATTGCCACGGGACGTTTATCTCCTTTCACTTCCACATCAAACACATTTCCAACCTTCAACGTAACCCTTTTTTCCTGCTTGACCGTACCGTGTACATGAATTCCTTTGCGTAGAGTAGTACAACTTAAGTTTTGCTTGTTGCCCTATTTCCTATGAACGAGTCTGATTTGTGGATGATTTACTCAGTGTTCAGTAGACCATCTATTTGTTTCGTTACATAATGTGAGAGTTTTTGTTTGTTTTGTTTGTTTGTTTGTTTGCTTATTAGTACCATTCAAGGTTTAACTCTATTTGTATGCTTCGTGTGTGCTGGATTTGCTTGATTTAAATCATTTTTACATTCTGCTAGATTTTGTTTATGCTCGTTTCGCGTTTCTATGCGCAATTCTAGTATTATCTGTTTTTTTTTTGTTTTGTTTGTTTGCATCTGTGTGAATCCGTAAATTCTCATAAACGCTTCAAACCTCACCACTTCAATGGTACATCGAACAAACTGGCTATATTGTTATCTGGATTGTTGTATGTGTATTAAATGATTCCTTACATTCTGCGTAGCATCCGTTCGTTGGTTAGCTTGAAGAAAGTAAAAACTGCATCAGCAGCTGTTAGGTGACACCATTCATGTATGTAGTATTAATTTGCTAACGGCATGCTTTAGCCGGTGCCCTTTTCGGTGCTGAAATAACTTTGTCTGATACCATGTTATTGTTGTGTGTTGCTGATTTTGTGTTTAAGGTGAGCGCTAGTGAATTAGGTTCGACCTACGGTTCAATTCGTAGTGGCCACACTTTTGCCACCAAATTCCTTTATACAAATATAGTTCTTCTTTAGTTGTGCGTTCTATGAATCATTGAGCTGTTCGCTTGCGACGGAGGAAAAAGGAGGATTGCATAATGTTTTTGGAGCTGATTTGTGTTTCTCTGCATCAAATTAGATTTTTGTTTGCACTGTATCGTTCACGATTTCCGTGACACCATTTTTGCCCATTATAGTGATTTCCTTTTTTTTATTTTCTTCACGAAAACACTCAACTCAAAACAATAAATAAAATTAAGATACAGCGAAAAAAAAATAAATAAAAATAAATTCCTTCCTTTTTAAAAATTGCCAGATTTATAATTAAATTTAATAAACAAATAATTTGCTAATTTTGGTTTCCATTTCTCCGCTACCGCGTTCCCATATTTTGCACTGTACCACCGCACGAGTTTCGGCAATTGGTTCGAAAATTAAATATCAGACTTTTCATTTGTTTTTCTTTATGCATTTTACCCACACACACACACACAAACAAACAGGCACACATGTTGCGCTCCGTGTATCGTGTAAAATGGGAAAATAATCCGTAATATTTTGCGGTAAATTTTTCTCTCTTTCTTTTGTTTTCTTTTGTTTGTTTGTTTGTATGTTTGTTTGTTTTTGGTTCCTTATCCGTTAGGAAGAGGGAAGAAGCCGAGCGCGCTGATGCCAATTCAACAATATTATTTAGTTTCAGTCTTTTAGACAATCACAAATAGGTATTTTGTTTTCTTTTTAATATATTAAATTTTTGTTTTTTTTTTTTTTGGGTGTTCAGACGCACTTATGCCATCTGCTCATTAAATGGTGTGCCTTGTTAAATTTTCATCCCTCTTTTAGCTTAGTATTTGCAATTTCGCCCCTGCTGTCGGAATGCGTGCACAGCGGACGCAGGATTTTGATTTGGAGAACGTTTCCATATTTTTGCACAATGTTACAAAAGTTTTACAAAATAAATCACACATACCAATGTATAAATGCAAGCCATGCTCATCTCCAATCGTTTGCAGTACCAAATATTCGTTTGTAGTAGTGTTTTTTTTTCTTGTTTCTCTATGCTTGAAACATTTAGTCGCGTGCAACACCACGCGTGTATTATGATTCGCATTTCCTCAGTTTCTGCAATCAAATGCATTTTTTGTATTTTAATCTTTTGCTCCATGCTGCTCCCTGTGTCGCTTTCACTTTCCTTCTTCAAAGTTAATTTTGTGTTTGCTTGTTTCTTACACGAAAACACCGTTCCTCTATGATGCCAGGATCCTCAAAAATAGCCTTTTGTGTAATACTAAATCAGTTTTGGTAACTTTTTCATCGCAATATAAATTGTCTTTTTGACCGTCTCTCTCCGTATTGTATTATGCTTCGTTTCGTTGCACAATTATCTTTCAATGTTTTCATAGTTTTCGCTTTTCTTACACGCAGCCCGCACGTACGCTTGCCCCGATTCATAAGCTCACCTTCTGCTCCTTTTCGCAAGGAGCAAAGAAGGATCAATCACTCGAAATTTTCAAGTTCCAAATTGGCTGTGTCCAAATATACGGTGTAGTTTCGCTTTTTCCCTTTGCGTTTTATCCGTACAATAATTTATTCATGATTTAGAATCTAATCAGTCATGTTGTAACTCGCAGGCCACACGCTACTTGTGCATTCCTTTCATTTATCTATAGTTTCGTCTCGCTTCAATGAGCGGCCGCTAAGTGGCGATTTTGCCCACAATGTAGGTGTTTCATTTACAAATCATTTTTGCACACTTTTTTTTTGCTTTCATTGCCATACATTTGATTTAGACAGTGTAGACTCTCCTTGCGCCGGGGATGGGTGTAAAATAAATTTTCTTCTACGCTCTCTCATTCGTCTACGGTTCACAAAACTTGTGCTTGTTTGCCTCGTTTACAGTACTGTTCTTCGTTATGTTACTATTTTTCCAGCTTCTCGATCGTACCCAAAGATTCATCAAATACGATCGCTTGATTTCCAACCTACATACATGGCCCGAATAAGCAATGCGTTTGCACGTAAAACATTGCATTCACAACATTTAAGAAACGAACAAAAATATCCTAATCGTTCGTATATCAACCAGTCACAGCAAACAAGCCATCGAAAGCATGGACAGTCAGTAAAGTAAGATGCGTGCGTAAATGCGTTATTGCGTAGATAAAACAGAACAATTTAAGGCAACGTATTGTTGAATCGAATATCGACTTAAGCAAAACAAAGGGACAAAAATTAAGTTAGTGTTACTGTAGTATTGTAAAATTAAAAACATAAAATTATTTTATGATGCTTGCGGTAATGCTTATATAAAAAGAAACTTCTCATTTAAACTTAACATCCATCGTAACCGATCGGTAGCTTAAAATAACAAGACAGAAAACGGTTCCTTTTCCTCTTTCGCTCTCTGTCTCTCTGTTTCTCTATCTCACGCACACGATTTCGTTTCAAAATATGTTTCTCATTTTCCCGTCTTTACTGTAACATCCATTCGAAGCCTTTTCTACGGCGCGTAACTGCCCTAAAACTGTGTCCGACTGTCTTACTACTCTAAAACATGGGTTTTTTCCTTAGTTCGTGTCGTGTTACGGTGTTAATTAGCAAATAAATGTTTCAGTAATGATAGTAACCGTAATAATAATTATAATGGAAGAGTGGCAGCGTAAGTGCATTTCGTTTATTGCCCTAAAACCTAACCCAACCGAGGGCACATCATCGTCACCAAGCTTCGGCAAAACAGCTGTGCATACAATTTGCGCACGGAAAGGCGTTCTTATCTTACTGATGCACAACAAAGATTCATGGGTTCCGTACAGTGCGCGTGGCATATATATATATATTTTTTGTCATCTGATTTTGATTACATTCAGCTACGATTGGTGCCCAAAATACAAAAGTAAAACAACAAATTATCAACGTAAATGCATTGGATGATAATGATGATGGTAATGATAATTTTTTTTTCAGTGCCACATCGTTCCAAAAGCAACACATTTTTGCGCGAGACAGATATCGAATTTCGACACCGGATCAAACTTTTGCCAACTGGTTTGCAGTGCGCTTTAGCAATATTTCGTTTTTGTTTAGCTAATTTTACGACGAAGATTTAAATAAAGATATGCTAACTTTCGTTTCTATATCTAGCATGAACATTAACCCAGCATGGTATTAGATGAAAATCAGTCTTCACAATAATTTCACGTACAGTCAAAATAATATTACACACCGAAAATACGACTTTGGTTTTCTTTTCCACTGCTGAGACAAACAAAACAAATAATTTCGCTAAGTAAGAAATAATTTATAAACCGCGCTTTTGTCCCGCTCGGGGATTCGGTCGGGGCGCCGAATAGCGTGGCGAATACAGAACAGAGACTGAGCTGAATGATCGAAATGGGAGAAAATCATTCTTTTCTTATTTCGCCAGCTACGTCGATCCTTAGGACGCGATCTCCCGCGATGAGGAGATCGATCGCGATCGCACAAAATAAACCAACCTGCACTGCACGTCTGTCGTTCGGGCTCGGATCGGATGGATCTTAGCGGTGTGTGGGTTTAGTGATAGGGTTGTTTTCTATAAGTTTAATAAAAATCTATCATGTATATGCGCAATAAATGTATGTATATGTTCAACAAAACAAGTATGACGTATAAATCAACTATTAAAAATAAAAATAATCGGCAAAATGCTGCATAATATCTTATAAACCTATTCGTGAACTAAGCTAACCGTTAGCGTACGCTATCCGATGGGTCTAGGTGTGGACGTGGTTTATCGCAGGGGAGAAGGGAAATTTAAGGTTGAGAGTACACCAGCAGCCTCATCGCTTTAGTTGTTGTTACATTTTATGCCGCACGTAAGAGCGATTTCAAAAGTGTCACAATTTCTAAACCAACGACTAAAACGAGTTCAGATCATGTTTGTATCAGAAGGTGAAAGTTAAATTTCCACACCGAAAATGAACTATTCAAATTTGATCACATCTTTTCATGTTTTATTTCGCACTCCTAATGAAGAGTTTTCGAATCGTTTTTTTTTCTCTGGGAAAAAGGCTGAGACTTTTCATTCCATATCATGGACTCATTGCACTTCTGGAGCGTCAACCAGTCAACTCGAATCGGATAAACAGTGAGCAGAATTTGACCCAGGCCCAGCTAAGGTAGCTAAGGTCACTCTAAAGAAATTTCAACTAAAATCGAACCATTTCACGATTTTTTTGGAGATTTTTCCTCTTACGATTGTCGAATCTGCGTGAACGCTTAGCATTGGATCTTTAGTTTCGTCTTTTTGAACGAATTTTCAGTAATTTAGCGAAACGCATAGCGTATCTAATGACCGATCCGATGAGCATCGATGTGTCTACTGGTACGCGTCATACGGATGTGGAGTGCTTTCTATGTGCGTATGTGCGTGTTTATGGGGGATAAGGACATAGCAAGAGAATGAGACATGAAGGAGATAAAGAGAGAGAGAGAGGGAGAGAGAGGGAGAGAGAGAGAGAGACAGAAAGAGATTTTTATCGGATTATTTGTGTCCACCACAAAAAATAAGCAAACATTTCACACTTGCTCTAACATCATGCGCGGCTTGCAGGAGATGCCTCTCACACTGTCTCACTTCGTATGGATGCCGAGAATGCAGGTGGGCGAGCCTGCCATCAGTGTGTGTATGTGTGTGT
>JXXA01004179.1:0-14004 GCA_000956255.1 Anopheles punctulatus | reverse complement strand
TGCTGCCTGGGGAAGATATGTCCCGCTGACAACAGTGCCCATTTGTTGGCTTCATTCCTGTTTGTTGTTGACCTAGGACAGGCCTGGTTGCCCGGGCGCCTAGCCTCTAGGTGAGGTTGTGTGTTTTATGAGGTTAAGCGGAACTAATTTATTTCCAATCGAAACTCTTTTATCCATTAATTGTCGCCCAATTGATTGCCCATTGAACGGTGGAGGAAAACACAGTTTCCGACCGGCCGGGGAAAACGTTTTCCTCCCAGTTCGCTTCTCCGCGTTACCTTCACCGCGTCCTGTGGCTATGATATTTTCGCCTATCACCATTTCTGAGAAAGGTCAAGCATGAAAGGACTGAACTTGGGCTCGCTATCAGTCCCTTGGCAATTGAAAATGATTATAAGCCCATTCGGGTGCCTACAGTCAGTTCGCCCAGGCTGACTTGGACGTTTCTTCCTTACCGTCAACAACACGTTTGATTGACGCAGTCCGACACTGACGACGGTTATTGACAAAACTTTCATCATAACCTCCATCTTTTCAAAAGTCTTTGAAACACCCCCGATGGCTATGGGCTGTGAAGGGAGCAATGCAAAGAATCCAGTCGAACCGACCGTTTGCAACGCAGTGGGTGAAGTTAGCAATCGTTCGCAAGGGAAGAAAACGTTGGCTATGGTTCGTGGTAGGGCAGGCTTTGTCAACTGTAATCAATGTTCCGGTATGTTGTTACTTCCAACATTCCAACACACATATGAGGCATCCATGCAGTAGTGGTGCACTCCATACAAGTGGCTCCGCTCGACCAACGCACTAACGAGATACGATAGATAAACTTTTCCATTGTTGCCCACGAACAGGCCCGAACCCAACTGCGAGTACGCAGAGATGGATTTTACCTCAAACCGCAAGCGCGTTCTGCGCTTCTGCTGGTAGCAAATTTAATTTATTTTTCATTACTGTTTACTCTCCCGCAAATTCGCAAACGCGAGCATGATTTGCTGCACCGATTGGAGTTGATGCAGGGTGAGTCTGGCGGCGGTACGTTATTGGATAAAAGGGCGCGCTGTCAGTCATCTTGCCTTCAAAGCAACATTACACCAACGATAGCGCTGGAAAGTCACGTTGGTTTTGGGATCTACTTCTGTCGTATGTGTATGTGTCACATACCTTAAAACGTGAATAAACACGAATAAACACTCTGCAAACGGTTATGACCTCGCTGACATAGTGATACTTCCGTGACGATAAAGATCGGTGTGCTATCTGACAACAACATTACATGATCTCGATCGTCATATCTCTTGTTGTGTTAAGGTAACATTCCAACTTACTAACGCAGCGTTTGCCTTCTATTCCATGTCTACCAACAGGCATACGAACGGCGCTTTCCAACCTGTCCGCAGATGCCGATCGTGCTGGACTGCGAGGTGATCGAGGACAGTGTGTACGAAAACGGGGCGCGCCGTGATACGAAGCGGCGCTGCAAGATCGCGGTCGAGGCCCCGTACCTAATCAAGAAGATCATCGGCGTGGATGTGGTGTTCTTCATCCAGAAGAACTTCCTCGACATGAAGACCCGCACGCTGAACATCGAAGCGACGAACGAGTCGTTCGCGACGCGCGTGGAAATCTTCGAAAAGTGTCGCTACTACGCGCACCCGGAAAATCCGGACTGGACTTGCTTCGATCAGACGGCCACGCTCGATATCAAGAACTTCTTCGGCATCGAACACTCGATGGAGAAGATGGGCATGAAGCAGTACACCCAGACGACGCTCAAGGGCAAGGAGATCATCGAGTACTTTGTTAACGAACTCAAGCAGGAAGGCATCACGCATGTTGACAGGTATGTGTCTAAGGCTTTAGATGATATTGCCAAAGAAATATGTATGTGTGTGTGTGCTTGGGTCACAAATCATCGCTTCTTTTCGCCCCGCCAGATGGAAGGACGACACAACGGTCACCTCAACCACCACGCCCGCCAGCACAGCAGCACCGGAAAAACCTCCCCTGCTGCGCGACAATTCCATCCTCGATGCCGATTACATTGCGAAATATCTCGGTCAGCTGACGCCGCTCCAGGAATCGAAGCTGGTCCAGCTGCGCAAGCGCTTCGAACACGGAACTAGCGAGCACCCGGAACCGGACTATCAGACGCTGCTGCGATTTCTGCGCGCACGCGACTTTAGTATCGATAAGGCGACCGGTATGCTGCAAGAGTCGCTCCAGTGGCGCAAGGAGCACCGGATCGATGACATACTTAGCGAATACAAAACACCCGCCGTCGTTGAGAAATACTTCCCCGGCGGCTGGCACCACCATGATAAGGATGGGCGCCCGCTGTACATCCTCCGGCTGGGGACGATGGACGTGAAAGGATTGTTGAAGTCGGTCGGCGAAGACGAACTGCTCAAATTGGTACGTTTCGGGCTCGGGTCGAGGTGAATGACTTTTGTTTGGCAGGGTTTGGCGAGTCAGTGATAGCTTACAGTTTGAATACTTGCCGACTAGATGCATGAAGCTAACAGAACGCTGCCTTCCAAATTATAATCATGGTTAAAAAAAAAACTATAAATCTCATGTTTGCATGTTGAAACGAATTATTTCCTTATTCCTTAGTTTTACAATTTTAACAAACTACCCTGCATTTGACTGTTATTTCTTATCGCCATTTGCAAGAGCATGCCAACGGTATTGGCGAAAATGAACCACTAAGCCCTCGTTGACCTCTTCCTCTTCAATGGCGCTTATCACCATCATGTTGCCGTTGTACTGAAATCTTTCTTGGAAGTTAGGATGCACACTTAGCGGTGGCGTCTTTGTGCGTCTCGATGACTCTTAACCTCCCTGTCACTATCAATAGAATTCGCCAC
Source organism: Anopheles punctulatus (assembly GCA_000956255.1). Lineage (NCBI taxonomy): Eukaryota > Metazoa > Arthropoda > Insecta > Diptera > Culicidae > Anopheles > Anopheles punctulatus. Next base: position 11,137 of record JXXA01004179.1, on the reverse strand, counting down.
ATACCGCGAAGTAAACAAGTTTCCCTCTTGGCCGCTTTCTTTGTTAACTCTCCGTACAGACGCTGCACATCTGCGAGGAAGGGTTGCGGCTGATGAACGAGGCGACGAAACAGTTCGGCAAACCCATCTGGAACTGGTGTCTGCTGGTGGACCTGGACGGGCTCTCGATGCGTCACCTGTGGCGCCCGGGCGTGAAGGCGCTCCTTCGCATAATCGAGACGGTGGAGAAAAACTATCCGGAAACGATGGGCCGCGTGTTGATCGTACGCGCGCCGCGCGTTTTCCCCGTCCTGTGGACCATCGTCAGCACGTTCATTGGTGCGTTTCCAATCGTCGGGCTATGCGAGGGTTGAGAAAAGGGCCTTCGTTTTCTTAATAAGTATGTTTTGTTTCCCTTTCAGATGAAAACACGCGTTCCAAATTTCTATTCTTCGGTGGTCCCGATTGCATGCACGCGGAAGATGGAATCGAGCAGTACATTCATACCGACAAGATTCCTAGCTTTTTGGGTGGATCGTGCAATGTAAGTATCATCTCGTGCCAAGGAAGGATGTACCCGATACCCGATGGATGTGGAGCGTGTATTCCTTTTTTTGGAGCGTGTTTTGGGACATGAGGTGCGCGGCGGTTTATTGGCCCTTCTTTCCAACCACCTTTCTTCGCTGCTACGAAAAAAAAATGCAAACACTTACTAACCGTATCTAACCTGTTCCGCCAATATTTGCCATTCTGTTGTGCAGCCCAGCATACCGACGGTGGTGGAATCGATACCGGCTAAACTGTACACGCGCTGCTTTCTGAGCGCGTGTCATTGTGTAAGATACTATCAGTAGCTCTAGCGCTCTCATTTTCTTCCCATTTTATATTCCGCTAATGTTATTGCGAATTTGGAAATCACCATACATTGGTTTGTCAAATCAAACATGTTAGACGCAGCACCCGCTTGCGTGCGTGTGTGTTTATGTATGTCGTTCGATTTACTTTTGTCTCATGCTACATAATCGTCATGTCCGTGTGTCAGCGAATGTGACTGTGGTTGTTTTGCGTAATACAATTTGTCTCCATTTTGTATGCTCGTTTCCATTCGCCACTTGTTCATGCAAGCAAACCCATATTGCCATATTGCCGCTCACGTGCTTCCTGTGCATAAAACATACCAAGCCGCATTTTATTAACATTCTAGTATTTAGTACCGTCGATCACTCCTTAGCTTAGGCATCTCATACCGCTAGCCCCTTAACAACCATCTGGCAATGCATTTTTCAGTACACTCTTGCTAGCTCCTTAAACTCCGCCCAGATCATTGATACAATCGTTCTCACTCTACGAATAAAAATTATGCATTCTACCATTTTGGGTAATTTCGCTTCTTACTTTTCATCGGACATTTTCAAACGGCCGATCATTAACGTACCATCGCAATTGCCTTTCTGTGTTATCTCTTTAACCATTGTTCTCACAGACACTTATCCACGAGGGAGGGCTCGTGCCGAAGCATCTCTACAAATCGGAATCGATCGAGGAAAGCAACGGTGCGATCCACGCACACGACCATCACGGGCTGTACAAGTCGGTCGATCTCAAGCCTGGCCAGCTGTTCGAACTGATCATACACAACACCGACCCAAAGAGTGTGCTCACATGGGACTTTGAGGTGCTGAAGAATGATACACTGTTTGCCGTTTACCATACGGAGAAAGAACTTGAGCACAGCGGGAACGGTAAGGTTAGCGGGGTTAAATTCAGGTGAAATTAGCATTAAAACCATTGCTACTGTCATTGCAGATAACTTTTCCTCCGTGTTTGATGTGCCCGAGTTTAAAGAAGGGGTAAACTTCAAGAAAATCGAGCAAAGTGTCAAATGTCGCCCGAAAGAAGGCGTACAGGTAATGAGTTTTGTGTTAAAACTGTACATTTATTTTATCCCGAATTAGAGGTTTGAGTTAATATAAATGTGTTATATTTGCTGTAAAATTTAAAAACCCTCGGAATGAATCAGTTAAGGAGCTTGACATACATGGATAAATAAGCTTGATGTGGATGCTTGATAACGGATGTGCAATATAGAATATAGTCATAGCTTTAATACTGAAACGATCAAAACTCACGGCAGCAATACTTGATTAAGTTTGTAACACTAGCTCGTTGTCTACATTTTCGTTCGCAGGGATCGCACGAAATGGTCTCAACCGGCACGTACGTTCTGCAGTGGATGTGCGCACCTTCCTGCGACGGTCCCGCTCAACTGATGTATTTCCACGAAATCCTCAGCTCTGCAAACTACAAAGGCTCGATGACTAGTCTGCAGTCGGGATTCTCCTCCAACAGCTTACAATCTCGATGATGAACAGCAACGCATGAGACTGAACTGGCGGGGGCATGCCACAGTAGCAGTCGCCCCAACCACTAGAGTGCGTCGGCATACGCAGTGCAAGGCGTATGTAAGATTCTGTTGCTGCTGTCGACGTACGCACATGCTCATCTATATAATCCATCTCATATGTGACATGAATCTCGGTTTTTAAACTGTTCCATAACCGAATCTCCCAAAAGTGAGTGCAATCCGCAAACAATCCGAACAATCTCGTTCCGCTGACTACCAGAAGGTTGTAAGATACAGAAACCGCAAGCAAAATCAAGCAACAAATCACGACGAATCGAATGATGTAATGAAACTCTACGTTTTACCCTTAGACGAATTCTCTAGCAAAACGTAATTATCTATGTACCGGCTTACCGTAACATTTCAATGCAAACGAACATGAGTGACGTATAATCAATTAATAGCAACGTACTGATAACAATCCCTCGAAGCAGGGAAGGTGAGGAAGAAAGTAAATTATTACAAAAAAAAAGTACAGATCTCGTGTGGTGTAGGAGGCAAAACATATGTGCGTATGTCAAAGGGTGTGTGCATTGTATGAATAGAAACACTAGTACATATAGTATATCCGAGTCTTAAAGATGCTAACTTCCCTGCCGTCCTCCCTCACTAGGCTGAGCGTGCGTATGTCTGTATATGTATTGGTGTATGTTGTGTGTCCCCCTGTGAAGTGGACAATAATGGAAGGAATTCACGGCGTCGATAGAAACATGTCCTAAAGGCAAACGAAATACACCACAAACTACACGCACGGGACAGTACTGTGAACCAGCCGTTGGCGGCACAGATTATACGAGATGTACGATTTGAAAAGATTTTTAAAGCATGGCGCACCGCCGAGAGCAGTGGCAATTCAGACATTTATTATGCTACACATAGTGGTTAATGTACGTCGCGGTAGAGATTCAATGTTTGCTGTGGTAGAAACAGAAGCTTTCGTAACTAGATCTACAACAAACGCCAGATAAAGAAAACAGAACACATAGATTCACCCTATAATGGAACCATCAATGAACACTCGCATTACGGCGGTCATTGATCCGTTCATTCGGTGGTTTTTGGCTACACGATGCATGCAGACGAGAGAGTTTTACATAGAGAGTACGGGAATATAGAAAATAGAGGCTATCGCGACGTTGCCGTGTCGGTGGGAATGATTTTGGTAGCAGGAATTTTATTTGATATGACTGTAAGACGACCTTGCACACACACACACACACACGCATACCCATATTTTAAACATATTTTTTTTTTAAATCATTGCTGGTTAATGTCGAAGAAGTAAGGTGTACAGGCAAAGTAAAGTAATAAGTAAAAAATGGTGATAAAATATAGAAGCTCGTTGCAAACGGTTTGGTAGCGTGTCTTAGTTACGTACTTTATATTTAACTTTCGCGATGATTTGATGATCATTTAGAGCGTGAGTATTTGAATGTAGAAACTATGATTGTTAAACATCACGACTTAATGTGTGTTCCCGGAAACGGAAAGGAAAACGGTTTGCGTTTTGATTAGTATTCGCATGTCCCCATAAACACACACACAAATATATATACTAGGGAGAAGAAGATGAGTGACAACTTTGGTTAATTTCGATCGCCCAACACATTTCACCACATACGTATCGTATTGTTACCTGGCAAAACAGCGAAAAATTAAACAATAAACTTACGCTGCGAGAACAAAGAGGGTGTGCTATTTTTACGATTCAATCGTGTTTCTAGTTAAAACGGGAAGCGAAATTTGTAAAACTATTATTATGCGGCATTATTGAGCAACATTCAGCCAGTTGTTGGCTTTAGCGTTTGAATACAAAAGAGTTTATGCAGCAATTGTGTAGTAAGTCTAACGAAAAAGCATAAACAGTACATTTTTCAAGATAGTTTGTTATGAGTAGATTTTTATTCGAAGCTTAGCTATCAACCGAAAACGATTGCAAATGCACCTGTGGTGATCGGATATGTCGGTGTGTAAGAAATGAAGTTCGATGAAGCATTTTTATTTGGAGAGCAACACTCATTTGATACGAATGTGTTACATTGGCGAAACCTATTAGTTCACGATGTTCGATGCAAACGCACACGAGCCACAACCAAATTCCAGTTTGTCGCAAAATAAACATTAGCATCAGCAACCAAGTGATAGCAAATTGTCATCCAGCAGCGAATTAAAGGAAACCGATGGTACACAAACTCATACATATTTGGCCCGAAATATATCCGGGTGGGGCAGATTAATTATAGTTAAGTGCAAAGCGTAATGTTAGACGCGAGACGAGAGGTGAAAGGACGTTTAGCGGGTGAAAGAATACGAACGGTAGCACGTAACACAATTTATGGAAGTATTGTATTGTCGACACTAGCATATACTGCAGCTAATAAAGAGTTATCGTAAAAACGCATCCGTGTTCTAGCGTGTGCAAGCTTTCTTTATTGCTTGATACGGTTCGCAATAACATCATTAACACCGAACAGACAAGCACGTCCAAGGGTACAGGAACGATACAGTTAGGAACGAGAACGAGGATTCAGATTATACTAGCGACCAACGGAGCATCTAGCTGGTTTATGATGGTGTACGGATATATAGTCTTCAAATAAGCATTGATTACAGGAGTAGCGGAAACATTGAGGACATTGAACATTTCTGTAAACATTAATCTTGTGGTGAAATGAGGTTCACGCTGAATAGCTCATATCAATATTGATCGAGTCTCCATATTTTTTTTCTTTTTTTGAATACCTAGTGACACTTTTTTGAGCTACTTACTTATCAAATGCTTCAACCTCTCCTCGTTCTACTCACTTGATCGATCTTGTCGATCTTGTCGATCTTGATCGAGTTTCTACACTGCTAGATATGCGCGGTTCTTCGGTTGTCGTTGCCCCGAAGTTGTAGGAGTCTGCTTCGTTCAGCTCATTATCCATGTTTCAAATAGTTGTTATTTTGTGCCAAGTTTATGCAATGCTTTTGTGCACATCTCAGTTTAAAACACCCTGGGGCATAAAACACACCGTAATGAGTATCTGTCCCAAGGAGCCAATAGTTTGGAATGCAGCATACAGCGAATAAAATCTCAACTGCACCACTATGAGTTCATAATCATGGAATCTACTGTTAAACTCAGGCGTAGAGAATAACGAAATGGCAGGAGCCTTGGAGAAGACGACAAATTGACCATGTATCCTATACCCTACTTAATTTTAAAATGCTAGAGGCAAAAGTAGCCCCTTGCACAAAGCCTCTCAAAACAATAATAACAACAACACTGCCATGTCTTTTCCCATAACATTAAATTTCACGCGGCATCGGTTCCATTTTATCGCAATTTTAGTAACTAAAAAATAACTCACTTTCTGACTCCTATCGACTAACGCATTGTTGCGCTTTGCCTTTCCAGTCTTGGCCGGCCGATCGATTGTGTAAAATTTCACTAAACGATCGAAGAACTTTAAGCTGTGTATATAGCGCATCGTTTTTCGTTCAAAGTAGTCTAATGTTTTCTGCATCAAGCCAAGCGTAATTCCATGCATTGCACTGTGAAGTGACAACGCTGTATTTAACAGTAGATTAAATCTCTTAAAGATTTCACCACCGAGAGCTTCTCAATTAGATCCGCCTTCTCTAGGGTAATGCCAACGCAATGTGTTATTGTCAAATCCTAAAAAGAAAGAGGAAAACAAATATGTAACTTGATTCGTTTACCCACAGTTACGCAATATTTAAGCCATACCAGTAGAGAGAAGCAGTTAGCAACGATTGCATCCACGGTCGCATTCGTAAGGGCTCGTAGATTCACCAAACTTAGCCTCCTTAGATGGGTCAACCGGCGTGTAATCATCTCCAGTGCGTCATCTTCCAAACCCTGTTTGTTCGATTCCAGATGCAACCGCTCGATCTGTGAGCATTTGCTCACCAGAAACGACACTCCCTTGAGCGTCACGTTCGGACAGTGCGTCAGTACCAGCTCGCGCAAATACGGTAGATTCATCGTCAACAGCGACGCATCAGACATGTCGCGGCAGCTGTACTTCAAACCCTCCAGCTGCTCCATCTCTTCAAAGCGCAGCACACCATCGTTCAGTATTTCACGCTCCTTAAAAACGAAGTTTTCCAGATCCAGCACACGTACGCCGCGCATTGACTCCATCAGTGTGCGTACAACTACAATATCCCGCATCAGCGTATCGTCGTCCACGTCCTCCAGATACAGCCGGTGCACGTTCGGAAAGGAGCAAAATATTGCCGGCGAGATGAGCGGAAAGGTTACCGCGAGCGACAACTCGGTCACGCCGGCGATCTGCACGGTCTCGTCCCAGGCGCGGACATCATACAGACACATCGTGAGCCGACGCAGATGGCGCAAGTCGCTGAGCGCTTGGCAGTTGTTGATGCTTTCCGCAATAATCTCCAGCTCCTGCAGGTCGGGCAACTTCTTGGGCAGTGCGTCCACCGCACGCAGCGACAATTCCGAGACGATCGTGAGCGCACGCAGCTGTGGCTGCCGGTCGTACAACCGGATCAACTCATCCGCGAAGTCATCCTCATTGCCGGCACTTTTCAGATTGAGTCGATACAGCTTTAAGTCATCGTATGAGTTCAGCAGCGCCAGAAGTGGTTTCATCTCCGCCGCACGAACGGTGAGCTCACGGAGGCTCCGATAGTGATCGTTTAGCAGCGGTTTCAAATCATGCAGCTCCATCTCGAATCGTTCAAGCGTCAGCGAAACCAGCTTCGTTCCGCCCAGGAACGAGACACTGCGTAGGATGGTGTACGACGGAAGGTACAGAGTCAGGTGCTTGAGGGCCTTCAGCGAACGGAGCGCAACTTCCACGTTCGCTGGAACCACACCGTACCGTGATTCCGACTCACTAATGACACACAGGCGTTCGAGATTGTACAGCGTATGAAACACCGCCAATATGTCCACCGTCAGTTCAGCGCACTGCACGGTAAGCGATTTTATCGCGTGACCTTGCCGTTGAAAAAACTGCACAAACTCGGAACGTCGCGGAAGCTCTTCGTTTGGGATGGTCAGCTTGACGTTTGCCCACGGGAAAGCTTTTCCCGATTGCTCGGCGAGCACCGTCTCCATGGCAACGTGCTGATGGGTGACGGGGTGAACGGGACGGACGTGCAGTGTGGCATGCTTGGGCAGGATAAACGTACGGATTACATCCCTCCAAGCGGTACACACCAAGGAAACGGTCACGAGCTCCTCCACCGGAAGGAAGCTGAAGATTGTGCCCAGGATCTGAAACGAAGCGCCAGCGGGAATCACTGTAATGGAAGCACTGGAAAATGTTTTGATAGCCTTTTGGGGAGCTACTCACCTCGTTCGGCAGATCAGACAACTCCATCGTACCGTCGGCCCTGCTGTGGCAACTTTCTACAATTGGTAACGTTGGGCGCACTACAGATATTGTACAGATCTAGCCACTATTTGATCGATACTTTCACGGTGGATTATAAATAGCCATATCACATAGCGAACGACAGTGCCATATTACATGGAGTGCCTATAGTACCAGAATGACATCGCGGTCCTGTTGTGGAGTGTGGAAAGCATCGAAATGGATGGACCCCTCATTCAACAGGTCGACACGGAACGCGTGCGCAGTTGGTATTTTTTGGGAGGTTCTTTGCTTTGGTATGCTGTCTGCCAGGAGTTTACAGTGATGGTCAAAATCGTAAGAACCTTTTCGGCAAACCGTATATAGTTGCTCTTCTCCGCTTATTTCGAACATTTTCTATAAAGCCCGTTTGTTGTGCAATAAAATGAGCAACACATGAAAAGTTGATGATGTAGACCAAATTTCACCATCGTTGGCATCACGGGCGTCATTGGAGAGGCTGCCTTCGGAATGCCTAAACACATTTTGAACCGATAACGTCAGCAATCTGATCACAGTTGGAAACAAGGAATAAATCAGGGATTATTAATGTAGTTGTTATATACAGTTTTTTTTTTATACAATTTTACGTACAAAAAGCTGACAGTCAATTTTCTCTCACCATTTGTTCCGTAAAACTTGACTTATATTTTTAGATCTAACTGGAAGTTATGCTAACATTTTTTTAACAGAAAAACCCTTTTCCATTGCCCTTTTTCCCGTTGACTGACTATTTTATATGATTTTATTCTTTAAAAAGTTCTTTAGTTTTATTCCAAGTGCTGTTGAAAGTATTTTTTGTCGCAAGTGCGATTCGATTTAGGAAGTAAAAGTTTTGCAAGTTTGATTGCATCAAGCTAATGAGTAAACGTAATCACGTAAAATTCAAACATAAGTGAAGATCAAATGGCCAACGAGCTAAGACAACATTTAAAATAAAAAACCAACATCTATGCACAAACAAACACACTAAGACGCACGTAATATATAGAGCTTTTATTTTTCGTTAATAATTACTCAATCAGTTTATCTATAATTATAAATCACATTTTAATGCAGTTGTTTTCTTCATGTTTTGTTCATTCATTTATCGTCATTCGTGTTTCAGGAGCATGCGTGTGTATTTTCGTTTGCCGTGTGTGTGTGTGTGTGTGTGTATGCGTATATTTCTTTGTTCTTTTTCGTTTTCTTGTGCGCACCTCGAACACCGGGTAGCGCGTATCCAAGGATTTGGTCTCAAGGATTTAAATTTAACTGTATACACGTCACGGATCATCACCAAACACACGCACACGCTGGTGGCAGTACGACAGAGTGTCCACGCGAATTCCTCCTCAAAGCGCTGCTTTCTCAACCGCATAGCGATTGTAATCCTCCACGGGACCAGCAGCCATGAGCATTTTACGTTTTGTTCTTTGTATGTTGTTTTTTTTTACATTTTCTACAATTCATGCACATCGTTCGGTCGCTCCTAATGATGTTACTTCTATTTCCTGTCTTATTGTAGCGTTGTTTTATGTTCAATTTCTCGTGTTTCGTAATTCATTTGCGATACTGTTGTGTATGTGTTCTTTTTTTTCCTCTCTTCTAGCGCACTTTCTGGACAGTGTCAGACTAAAATTTAGAGACTCGTGCACTGTACAACAAAGGGGTATTTCAAATATCCGCACACCCAAACGTCTCCCCATTCCTTCTACATATTTTGCACTCGGCAGAATCAGTTCTTTTTTTTAGTGTTTCGTCTTATTTTCTACTACTGAGTGTTCCTTTCTCTGTTCACAAAGCAAGCTACGCTTTGAAGGAATTGCGGACGATTTCACTATGGGAAAACACATCCCGCAGGGCGAACGGATTAACTTTGCTAACCGAAGTTAGCCGTCAGTTAGTTCGCCGCGGTAAACGATTCAGGGCGACGACTACTTTTTACAAACACATACACATACGTACACAAACATTCAACTAACAGATGCATCAGAGTCCATGAGAATCACGCAACCTGGTGGAACGCGCCCGTCAATCGGATTTATATCTTGTATATTCCTGGGTATGGTGCTGGTGTTCAAAAGATTGCTTGATTTGTTGTGTCTCGGAGAGCAGAAAGGATTGAAATACAACACTACACAATGCAACTCTCAAACGCGATCATTATATGTTACGCTGGATTCCCCCACATTCTCAACGCCTGCATCGGCATAAATTTCATGATTTGCTTTTGTTTTTCCTCCTTGTCTACGATATTATTCGAGAGCTTTGCGCGCACACTACTTTCAACTGCGCTACTACCTTGGCTTTACGGAACGGGAACAGAGTTGAAAATCACCTTTTACTACACATACATTTTTAAAACGCACTTTTGCTAGTTTTTTTCTGTTTTCAAAGGAAAAAAAAACTTCAAAAAGTAACATAAAGCATCGTGCGACTCTATGTCAAAATCACACCAAACCTCTATTCTGTTCCGAGAAACAAAAACTTTGCGTGCAAAAATTATCCATTGAGGGAAGCAAAATTGAGAACAATTTTTACATGTCGCGTGCTGCTATCAACACGCCTTTTCCGCTTTCTCTGCTCTGCTCTGCTCTGCTCAGAATTGCAGAAATACTTTTACAACAGACAATTTGAAGTGCCGCCATGATTGTGTACTAGGGCTAACTGTTAACGCAATTTGGGAGACGTGGTGGGTGATGAAATGATGATTGCTACTACTACCTTCTTGTCAAAGAAGGAGGAACACGTTTGCTCTGCAAAAAACTTTCCTCAACTGAACATCCTCTTCTTGCCTTTTGCTCAGCAGCACACTTTTGGGGATAAGAGAGTTTCGTATCGTGCTTACTTTTTACGGTTTTCTCTATCTTTTTCTGATTTGTTTTGTTTTTTGTTTTAGTTTCTGTAACTTTTTTTTCTTCCTCATTTTCATGTTTTAAAATCTATTCTCTATCATCAACCAATGTTGGGGTAAGTTTTGCGCTGCTGTGTATGCGAATGCTTTTGTCCGGGGTTTTGTGTTATGTTATACACGCCCGCGTAAGTTTCATTTTACCTAGGAGCTCATTTCCGCGTACCTTCTCAATTACCGGTGGCTGCTGTAAAAGTGGGAAGAAACAAAATAGATTCTCCTCGGAAGCAATTGACATTCCCAACCCCAATCCTTCCACGGTATCAAACACAGACTCCGCTTTGGACATAAATACCACCGGCGAACAAGATTCGGATCTCCGACTGATGGTGACACCGGGTTCGTGTGGATGAGGCATAATTCGCACTAAGCAAATTTCGCAGACGAGCACCACTGATATATGTACACGTTCGTTTCGTTTGTCTTTCTTGTTCCAATGGCATATGTATAACAGTCAGAATCGGGCAC
>JXXA01004176.1:0-13474 GCA_000956255.1 Anopheles punctulatus | reverse complement strand
CTTCAGAAGTTTGGTATCATTTTTGGTGTTTAGTTTCCCCATTGTGTTCAATGAATCATGGTCAGGACATCGCTGGACGAAATCGATAAATCCCGCATGAATGGCACGGCACCGGTTTTCCATATGCTTTATCGTTGAGAAATCGATATTGTCATTTCGTCCACATGTATCGAGAATATCCCACCGAATCATCGTGAAACCTTGCAGACAACGAAACGTCCCGTCATGCGCTTTCCAGAGCGGATTTCATTCGAAGAAACGAATAACCAGACCAGGTGTCGATGATCGATTTCCCCTTTGCCCATTTTTCTCCATCGGACTTGCCGGGCACCACAGCAGCAAGGATCATTAAATTACGGATTATAACGTCTAGCACGGCGACTTGAAGGCAAACGCCGCTGGGGATTTTTCATGAGGAAAGCGTAACCAAACACACACGGGACTGAACTAAGAACGATTCGCCAGCAATGCGACGGTACCGAGCAGCTAGTCGCTGAAACTCCCCCGAGATAGTCTGAAACGAACAAACGATGCACGCTCAGTCCAAACTTTCTCCGATAAAAACTGTACGTCTGAGTGACAGAAGGTGCCAACTTTTGCACAACCTCAATATTCTAAGCTAATGGCAGGCGTCCGTTGCTTCTCGCCGTAGTACACCCACGACCGCGGCGAAAGTTTTATCTTCTCACTCGCGAAAGTTCCACCCGCAGCAAATGAGAACTAAATTGCAGTCCAATATTTTTCACATCCACGACCGGCTGACTTCAGGATCAACTTTCGGGCATGCTTACGCGACCTACAAACAACTCACCAGTGAGTCAGACCCGTAAGGAGAAGAGCAAACGTACTGCTCTGCTCACACGGACTCATAAGCAGACACATTTTCACCCCCGACTCGCCTGCTCGCCGCTCCGGAACACGGTAATGAAAGCCCGGGGACCGGGGTGTTTGAACAATTTCAATTTCCAGTGCACCCACTGGAAACCAAACAGTCGCTAACCAAAATCGCCGCACTGCAACGAACGGAGTGGTCGCCGGGTGTAACTTAGCATTTGCACCAAATCTTAATCACACAAGCTCGACGCATCCACAACACCGGCCCACCGTTCGTTTTCGGTCGGAAAAGCTTTTTCCACTTGACGCCGCACTCTGTACATTCAGTATTCACCGTGCTGCAAGACGACGTACCGCTTTCTTTCACTCTTTCCGCTGGCTCCGCCTGCTGTCAACTGCAGCGAAATATACTAAACAAATCCCACGACCCATGAGCCATTCCCCTTCCGGACGCCTCCCGTCTCCTGTCCCCTTCAAACACTTGCTTGCCAAACACTTTTCCCAAACCAAAACCTCCCCGCAAAACGGCACCGGCAGACGCCACCGGCAGATGCTCCGCACCGAAGCTGTCACGTTGCTGCATGTGTTTGCCTATTCTTCTGCAGCACCGGCGAGACGAAACCGGAGAACCGGAGTAATTATACAAATTAGTGACGACGAGGATGTCTTGACGGAACCGCCCGGTGGATTCTCGACGGGCCCACAAGACTTCAACCCAATTCGCATCGAAAGCATGGTGCAACGTCGTGGTTTTGTTCTCTGCCGAGCGCAAATGAGAAATAGTACAGAAGCAAAAGAAAAAATAGTGCAGGCCACCCACCGATGTACGCGAAACTAAACCAATAATAAGCAGCAAGCAGCGTGCCTTCAAACTTCTTCAACTCCGCACTTTATGCGCTTGGAAATTGTAGCAAAAAAAAAAAACAAAAAATCACCACATGGAACGGAACGGCATGGCGTACGGGCACAGCACACGGACGCGAAACCGTTTCAAATGAGTGGTTACCATGCCAGTCACCATTAACAATGCACCATGCTGTTTACAAAACACCCTCAACACAATTACGACCATAAAAACAAATTTACTCGTTTTACCAAACCAGTGCGCGTACGCGAGCACGTCCGCGCAGATACCGTAAGCCGGCTGCGAATGGCGGATTTTCCCCCACCATCCTTCGAGGTCTGCGCCGCACGCTGCGCCACCTTACTACCCAGCTTTTCAGCTGGTTCGGATTCACATGGTGGTTGCACATGCAAACGCGCCGTCCCGGATGCTGCGGCAAAATTGTGTGGCTCACTTTCTCCATTCATTCAATATATCCAACCGAGAATCGGTTCCCGCTGTTTGATGACGATGATGATGTTGAGCTGCGGCACTGAGCTTTGTGCTATTTATACTTTCATGTCAGATCGTCAACTTTCTGAGCCTCGCTTGACATGTTTTATACTCGTTCACGGTGAGCTATGTGCCGGTGTTCCTATAGCTCATGCTTTCATAAAACGAAGAAGAAAATGAATAAAGGAGATGCATGGTAAGTTGGTAAAAAGTAAAATTGATTGCCGGAGTAATTAATATTCTTCAATCTGGTTGGGGGAGGAATAAATGTAATTACAAAATAGTTATCAATTCTTCTTTGTCAAAAACATACCTTTAAGAGATTTTATCATATTATACAAACATTAAGAGAATTAAGTATCACTGTGTTTGATTTATTGACGAAAATCAAACATCCATATCAACTCTTGTGTTAGCCCAAACCACCAAAGTAGTAAAGATATTAATTAAAGTAACATTAAACATCTGCATCAAGAAACGAGCTATTAAACCATCAATATTTTTTCTTTAAAACATGCAGTTTTCAATTCTTAGAAAGAATAGTTAGATTCTATCGATGACTTCTATGAGCGTAGATGAATGTTTTCTAGGTTTTAAGGACAGCTTGGGCAACATCCCTACAAATAGTTGGATACTATTCCGAAATTATAAAACATTTTTAAAATACCTTAACGATAACTTTACAAAACCGATCTGATTTTGATAACTTGTTCCTTGTACTTGTTTCGGTAACTCTTGTGCCGTTTTGAGGCTTCGTTTCCGTGGCCGTAAAGAGTACATTACGTGACCACAAACTGCTCACCATCCGGCAATGCACTTTTTCCAAAAACCCGGTTCAGTTTATTACCATCTCCGACGAAAAGTGTATACAGCGTACGTGCCATTATATTTCTTTTGCACAGCACATAAAAACCGACTAAACACATCCAACCGAACGAAAAACCTTTACACGTGTGCCCGAATTTTTACGAACGTTCGAAAACAGGCCCAGGTAAGCGGTCGGCACCCATCCGTCCAACCCGGGAAAGAAGTGCAAGGCGTTCCCGGCGCTGTTTCGAGATTTGTTTTTCAACAGTTGTTAAAGTACCCGACACGAACTGCAGTGTTCGAACTGTTCGTGGCGGTAAAGCTGCCTCCAATCGGTCGGTGCAACGAACACGTTTACCCGAAACACTTCACCGAAAACTTTTCTCGCCCAACTGGGCTTCGAAAACTGTCCCTTTTGCACACGTTCCCCCCTGCACACGGCCGGTTTCATTCGTTCGACCTGCCAACCGGAAAAGCCGTTCATCTCGCTCGTGCTTCCCATTTGTATCGAGCGTCCCAAGCGGCCTACCGGAGCGGCTTAATAAAATGGGAAAAGTTATTGCTAGGATTGACCGCTGTTCGGCCCAGCAAGGAACGCGTTTATTTTTGTTTCATCTTATTCTTTTGCTTTTTTCATCAAAATTGCAACGTCGAAGGCCTGGTAGCACCATCCCCGGAGCCATGAGCCCGACGGACTTGGGTGCAACTTTTCCGACAGAGTTATGGCCAACCGACCATCGCTTGACAGATAAATTTGTTTCGTGATTATTGCCCTGAAGCAGCGGGACACACACTGGACGCCCTGCTGGTCTCTTTCCCGCTCGGTTTACAGCGTCAGTTGAAAACGCCGTACGGACGACTTAAGCTTCCTTAACGTCATGTGATGATGCATTGAGTACATCCGAAATTCATAAAATTCGCAGAATTATGCCACAAACAGAGACTTTGATTGTTGGAGAGTTGGGACAGAAACGGTGAAACTCTTCGCTGGTTGAGCAGACTACCGATTAGTGAGATACGGAATATGTGAGTGGAAAACGAGGCTCAGAACCATCGACAACTCTTCAGCACCGTTGGTTGAGTTCCTTGTAATCTATAACTGCTATGATCACTACAGTGTTTGCTACGCTTACAAAGGAAGCTACCTCGCAAACGCATCCGTTTCTAATTAATCCTCATATTTCCAAAGAAACCACTACTAGTCCTAGTATTAAAGTGTAACGTGCACATAATTAAGTGCATCGCTGCTACATACAACTAAAATTAGCAGATTTACAAATATCAAAAGCTATTCAAACTACCATTCGTCAAATTTCATTTTACTTTGCATTGCTTTACATTGCTTTAATATGTGTGTAATATTTTGTGTTGTTTATAAAATAAAAGTGAAGTTTAAAAAATCATTAAATTCATTTGAAAACCTTCAAACACAGAGGGATACATTTCAAACTCCTACTATATAAAAAAATCATATTCGATGCAAAAGTTGAATCACACCAACAGTATTGTTTCAACATATTTTTATAAAAACATCAGCTATAAAATCCTACAAATGAAATATAAACATATATAGAAATACACGCCACTGTTTTTGGCCACTGTATGACAGCATCTCTCACGTAAAGGATCTAGCAACCAGGATGCACAATTATACTTCTCGGACAGCTGCACCGTCTCCTCACGCTCTGATCCTCGATTGCAATTATGAAGTAATAAATGGACTAGAGCAGAGTACGGGTTAAAATCCATCTATGCGTAACGTAAACAACTAGCACGGTCGATTCCTTTCCGTTCAATCATGGTAAGATGCCACCGCCTCGAGCTAAAGCATCACATTCCCTTGAAGCGTATTTCCGGAATGGCTGCATCCATTTGGTGGTGTGCTTTCGAATGCTCCCTTCTAGTGTTTATGTGCGTTTCGTTGCGGCCGTCTGCTTGTTGGACGAACACGCTGAAACTGGCTTCACAGCACAGCATGCGGGGTAAACAAACAGTAGCTCTTTACGTGTGGTCTAGTGCATGTTTGGTAGACGCGAGCGGATATCCAACCGTCCAGCAATCACTCTCAATCGCCGCTGATGGTGCGTGAAGATTCATCTTCCTGACGTTCGTACTCTTTTGAAGCAACTCTTTTGAAAGGGTGGGATTCATTTCGTTTCGATAATAAGTTCAAAGATATATTTGATTATATTTTACAGCAACCAGTTTTTCCAGTGCAATGTGAGAACAAGCTGCTTGATTTAATTTTACACATTGCGAAAAATAACACCAGCCGTGCAAACGATATTTATTCTTACTTCTTCTCCCAATAAATAAACCCTATAAACTCACTATCAAATGTTGTTATCGCATGCAGTGGGCGCAATCGAGCGGTGGAAATTTTATTTTCCAACTACAACATACATTTTCCAGCTGGAGGGCCAAACGTGCAGCAGCTGTTACCATTCCGCTTGCAAATCGTAAGAAAAACACAGGCTGTGCGCAACCCTATGCCGGAGCAAACTCCAATCGCTGCCATCGTTTACGGGACGATTTTGGGGGAAACCTCAAACCATCAACTATCAAAACATCACCAGCCCGAGTGGTTACCGAGATGGAGCGAAGCTGGGATGCAAAAATCGAACCGAACCGGCTGCTTCTCGGAAGAAAGTTTAATCTTCCTAAAAGCAGGAAACCGTTCACATCCGGGGCCTGGTGTGGCTCTTCCCTTTTTTGAAGCGTTCGGTTTCCCACGACGCAAAGCGGCAAACGACGGCCCAACGACAGATACTGCCGCCCGACCACGGATGTAACTCGCGCGCAACAGGAAAAACCGCACGAAAGCCACCCGCAAGTGACTCGATTTCCGCACCGGGTGTTGGTGGCTTCATCGTCCCAACGGTTTGCCACCGCGTTCGGATGCCTTCTTGCTCGAAACGGAAGCCACCCGACAACTGGCTCCCGGCACTGCACACTATCATGGCTCCAGGATATTAGTTCCCGGGTATTTCCATTCCATCCCACTAGACAAGCTCGCACACGCGATAACCACATCACATCGCCGGCGGGTTGAGGATCGTTTGGCCGTAAAAATACACATTTTATTATTTCGGCGTGAATTTGATAAGCGTATTAGCGACAGCCCCAACCGGCAATGTAAGGTCTCGATGTAGGACGAAGGGTGTGAAATATTGAACTCTCGAGAGCCGAGCTCGCCGTATCTGGCAATGGATTGCAGAGATCAGATTCTACTTAACCGCATCTTTTGCCTCGTGTTCCAACAAATTCCAAGTAACCGTTCGAGTAGGTTATTTTGCTTGAGTTGATGTTTGGTGTGTGGGCTGCCTGTACAACGTATGTGCAATATATTCACCTATTTCGGAGACTCCATGCGGTTCATATTTTGTGATATTGCACTACGAACTAGTACTTTGGAATAATACTATAATAAATAAATTTCTAATATACACCTAACAAATGCAAAGTGTAAATGGAATAGAAATGTAAGTTAAAACATTTATAAAAATGATCAATAATCAAACATGGTACACATAGTTTAAAAAATCAAGCAAATCTGCAGAACATTAATATCAATCTAAACTTGTTGACGTAGGCAAAAGCGAAAAATGTTGTTGTGTTTAATCAGAGTTGCTTAAATTATTTACTTTCAACTAGATGTGGCAAATGCAACAATTTGTACAACAGCAGCGATGGTATTATTTGATGTATGTGTATGTGAGACACAGGAAATAGATATTAAAGCATAGAATTTTTGATATTTGCGTGCTGATTGAATTGTTTACTACAAAAACGTTTTTTTAAGAAACAAATAGCCAAACTGTATATTTCAGTCCTGCAAATAAACGTGAACCAAACGCCATCGCTCACCGCTCCAGTGAAACCACGCAACAGAGATCATTTCCCTTTAACACCATCTCACACTGTCAAATAATCGGTTGTCACCTTCAACGACTACAATCGGGAAGAAATACAATCGCTCCGCACTCTCAAAATTGCCGACATATTTCCGACGCAATCTGTCCCTGAATTTCCCAGCGGGATAAAGCGCAACGCGTGAAAAAAGCGCTTTATCAGCTGTCAATATTTCCATTTTCCCCCACCAACCCACCACCAATCGTTATCGGTTTCGGTGAGCAGACAATCGGTGTTCTGCCCCACGTTTGATCCAATCGCCATTTTTAAAGCGCTTTTTCACGTCTCTCACACACACACCTTCTCTTTCTCCCAAGCAAACCGCGCT
Source organism: Anopheles punctulatus (assembly GCA_000956255.1). Classification (NCBI taxonomy): domain Eukaryota; kingdom Metazoa; phylum Arthropoda; class Insecta; order Diptera; family Culicidae; genus Anopheles; species Anopheles punctulatus. The sequence goes on along the minus strand of JXXA01004176.1, from coordinate 6,257 downwards.
CCGGTGGGTTAATGTGATTTAGTTCCTGTTGCGCGCCACCGGAAACCGGCTGGAAGGCGATGAAATTCGGTAAGAAAATAAACCATTCGAACAGTTCGATCCAATCGATTTCTTCCAACCCAAATGGATACACGCACGCGTCTGGATGGTAGAACACTGCCCTGACGCGTTGTGTGCGAGTGCCTTGCAGCCCCAATGATAAGCCATCTCTCAACTAACACGCCTCAATAGCGCCATAGACCCTTTCCCAATAGCTTACGCCCCGGCACGGTTGCTTCCAAGGCGCGAATGTTTTCCCTCGACAAAGTCCCGCACCCGATGGATCGTTGTCTTTCTCTCCTATATCCACTTTATTTGCCTGGAGGCACCCTTTTCCAAGTGATCGTAGACACACGCACACATTCATAGCAAGGGTACGACAAATGTTCCCAGTCTCCGCGAACAGGAAAGGATTTTCACGCCACAGCTCGTCGAAAGGTCACGACACGCGCCAGCTTTACTCCTTTGCTTTGCCGTTTCCTTTGCTCGGTCAACCCAACCGGCTCCTTAAGCACATTATCGTGATCACAGTCATCCTTGGTCTGGATTCCTTTCGGCTCGTTCCTTTTTTTCCCGCAGCACACCACACGGCTCTGTCGAGGCGTAAAATAGGTTCACAAAAAAAACACCCCGAACCAAAAAGAACGGAAAATCAGGAAAATGTTCGCACCAAATGGACTAAGTTTACACCCACTTCATATTGGTTTGAGGGAAAAGGTGCTGCTTAAACATCGCTGTACGATGGCATAGGAAGGGTGGGGAAAAAAACAGCGGTTCAACATGAAGGTAAAGCGTTTTTTTCCCGATAAAAACCACTCCGTAAATGATATTTCGTTTCGTTACTAAGTGTGCGTGTGGGTTGAATGCTATTATTTACCAATTTTGTGCGTGTGAGATGGTTTAGTGTTTGTTTGTTTTTCGTTTTACTTTTTTTTTGTAAAGAAACAAAAGTTGAGAATCCCACGCTGAAGCTTTCAAATACAGTATAAAAAAGTCAAAGATATGAGATTCCTATGAAATATTCGCCTACAGGAAGAACATAAAGCATTAGAAAGGCAACTTTTTCATTCACGCATCGACACAAAAAAGCATTTCTTCATCATCGTAATGAGCTAAAAAGATTCAATTTCATAAGCAATACCAAGTAAAAACCAAACACGGAAGCTGTTTTTGTAGTATTTTATACCCTGGAACCTTGGTTCTTCTTGCAAAAAAAAATAAAACAATACTGAAATCCGTGCAGTATGGAACAAACCAGTTAAAGTTCATTATGTTACCATCGCACCGTTGCAAACATGCAAAATGAAAAAAAAACCCCTCACATCCTTCCAACTCCGCATTGTATTCGCACAAACAGTTCAATGCCACCGAAGAACAAGGAAAATCGTTTTTCTCACCCAAAAGCGGTGGAACCAGAATGCATCGCAAAAAAAAACGCAGAAAACGTTCGCTCCTCGCGCAGAAAGGACGAACGCTTTCATGACGCACGACTACACCATCCAGGAAGCTGGTTTCACCACACCACGGACGGATCCATTTAATGCTATTTGATGAATGCACCTACGTATACGTGGACATATGGACGCGAAATAGGAAAAAAAATCCCCTCTCAGTTAAGCTTTTTTCGCGTTGTGCAGCAAACTGATGCAAGTGAAATTGGCGAAGGATCATGGCCGGGTGAACAAAAACAGACCGTGCTGCTGATTTCGCAGTTATGCTTTGCCACCGGGACCGGGTCAGTTTTTCTTGCAAGTGATGTTAAAGTGAGCGCACACACACATGGCGTATATTTCCTCCGATCAGTGCTATTATTCTCCGTATGCAGGTTATCTGTACCGCATGTGTATACCTTAGCATTGCATCAGGTGAGCTTCAGATGCAACCAAATTACGTTCCCCAACAATTTTCACCGAATGAACGATACGGTTGGTTTGATGGTGAAACTTAACGCGTATGCATCGAACATTTCTCATTATTGTTGCCAGCATATATCAAACAATTCCGGCGAAGTGTATTTTCCACATGGATGGAACATTTTGTGTGTGTTAGGGTTTTGTAAATAATTTTCATTTGCAAACTTTGCACTATTAAAAACTGATGGTTTCGTTAGATTCCAAACAATAATGTGTGTAGGAATAGCAAAACAAAATTTGGAAGCTACACCCTAGCAGCAAGCTTCCTTCGCCATGTATAAAAGTTGCGGAAAAATCACCACTCGTTTCGTGTGAATAAAATCACAATGATGTCGTTTGTGGTCATTCAGAGGTTATGACGACAGCTTCAAATTTCCCACATCATTAAACCGATGCGCGTTGTGGCGTTGAGGTGGGCACTATGCTTCTGTGCCGCACGATTGTTTTCAGCCCTGTACTGCCTACAATAAAGAGCACTCATTACGAGTGCACAAACCGCAAATCGATCACGTTCGGCCGTTTGTGAGCGAGTGGTACTCGGAGCATGTTCATTTTTTCCCTTATACTTTCGGCTTCGCTGATAAAAACGTTCGTTTTACACCAGGCTGGTGGTAATAAAAAGATATAAAGCATGTACATACCACAATTGGCGATGATCTGTAGGAGGATACCGATGCTGACAAACCGTTTCAGCGCATTACCGCTAACGGATCGGGTAGGGCTTATGCTGCCCGCAAGTGAATTACACCAAGCTCCAATCATTTTCGTCCCTGCAAATTGTTCCTTTGATGGGCAGTACTAGCACGGGGGTTTATCGTTACTATCTGGAAGAAGACGGAAATAATATATATAAAAATGTAAGCATCATTCAATATTTGCAATAAAGCAAAAAGTGCATGACAGTTTTGACAGATTGCCAAACATACTTTTTACAAGCTCAAACGACAGTTATGCAAAAAAAAACATCTAAATATTTAAAAACATATGTTATATTTATTCACGAATCATTGACTTTTCGTGAAGTTTTCTTTTATGTTGTTATATATTTTCTTATCGAAAATTCATCTAATTATTTTAAAAATTCGTTTGAAACATTTTAAAACATTTATCATATCGCTTTGCTAAACGAAGTCTTTCGAACTTGGTCAGAATTAGCCATAAAGATAGCAAAAGTTGCATGTGGTTTTCGTTTTTAGATGAGAAAGAAAACTGTTGATATCACGCTTGATCTAAATATTTCGATCAGTTTACAATATTAGCTTTTTTATTATGTAACTTTCCTAGCACTCTTATCGTCTTGATTGTTTAGCCCTGCAGAATTATAATTTTTTAAAAGAAAAGGCTTAAAATGATTAACATTGATTCTCATTGTGCATTGGTTATCTTTTTAAATTGTGTTGTCAAATTGACGCGTATCATAAATCTTGTATAGTTTTCATTTTTTCCTCGTCATATTTTCTAACAAACATACTTATTGCAACATTTTTCTTGCGAAACGAATCAGGTTATGATCTTATAATAATCGATTTTTATTCCGCAACATGTTTTATTTCACGGTTTAATTGACCTTGACTCACGTCCTACATTATCTTACGTCCTAGTGGTAATGAACAAGAGCTCAGCTCCTTTTCACTTGAATTTCATGATGGCCTTAGCAGTTGACAAGTGTTTGCCTCCCGAACCTTCAACCTGCTGGTCAGAACCTCTGCCCTAAGCTCAACGCAAGAGTATCATACACCATCTAAGGGAAAACACGCTTGAAATCAGTGCAGAAAGCGTTGACAAGGCACTGTTTGCTCTGGAGTTATGGTTGGTAAACGTTGAGCGATGATGATATGGCTTCGGTACTCTGCTCCACACCCGAAGACTGAGCCGGTTAAAAAGGGGCAATAAATCATAAATCTCCCTTTCGGCCTCCGGCCCGGTTAGTATCAAGATGCAGTGAACAAACCAATGGTTCAGAGAAGAAAACACCAAAGCATGTTGTTGATAAATAGAAGGGAAAAAAGTTTTTTACCTCCCGGAATGCCTACAACGGAGTGTATACGTCCATACAATCCTCGGTCCGGTATTGGTCCGGTGAACGAAACCGAAGCAATGTCAAAAGTCCTCCCGCATCGTACAACGGCGTTCAGCGATGTGTTGATATAGTTTCTCCCTGGCTAAGCTTTTTATCGCAACCGGTTTAGCGTTTCATCGTACCGCAAGTCTTCACTATCGGGGCAAGTTTTCATACATTTTTCAGATTGCCAGACTGGTAAACCCGAAGCGAACTGCATCCGGTACACCGGAACCGGTCCTGTCAAAGTGACAGATTGGTTAGATTGATGCCTACTCCAATCTGGGGCGCCAGCCACTCTGGACGAATGCACTCGAAGCATTTCCTCTGAACCGGAAAATTCAATTTCAACGCAATCGTAGCATCACATACACCAACACCCGTCATCCGTTGCTTCCGGCTGGAACTTAATCCAAAACGATAAGGTTTTCTGCTAAGTTCTTACCCTTTCGTAGCGGACGTAAACGCAACTACACCCAAAAACGACGCAACCCGAACAAATTTTGCGCTGAAACAATGTTCTTCTCGCAACAACAACAAAAAAAACTCATTTTGTTCTGCAAAACTGTCTTTTCGGCTTAAAATACTTCCGTTAAAAATACGACGAAAAAACACCGCTCAACTAGATCGGGTTTTTGTACGGCTGTTATCCTTCTCGTGCAATCTTTTGCTTCACCAGCGTCTGCAACAATAATGCCGTTTTGGCTCCAACCAGCTCCGGCAAGCTCGTAGTTTGTAAAAGCAACAAAATAGAGGCGCATAAGCATACCCCCGCCGCGACCCAGGAAGTGTAGCAGCAAGTGAACAAATTCGAACAAACAGAGAAGAAGCAAACGACATACACAACCGCTCAGAACAACATCCGAAAGTCGGCTTAAAGTCGGAAGCTCCGAGCTTGAGTTAAAGGAAGTGCCATTTCAGCAATTTCAAAACACGCTTTCTCCACCCGAGGTGCCCGAGATGCTGCTTACCCGCACGCAGGACATCTCGGGCAAAGACATTTGGCTGCAGCACCAGCGGCAAGCAGCGTTTGAATGGATTACAGTGTGACGGTAGGGGAAGAATAAACAAGCTGACGAGAAAAGAAAGCAAAAAAAAACAACACTACGAGCAACAACAAACGGAAAACGGAAAAGTCAAAACAACAAGCATCGGTCGTAACTTTTTCCACCGAGATAAAGCGCTGTGCATGCTGTTCGATTCTGCCGAGTCGGGGCGAGGGAGTACGGCTGAGAAATTGGAGACTTTTAACAAAAGCTACAGCACAAAATAAATCGAAAACAGGACGCAGTTTCAGGAGCCTTCTTCTGGGAACGATGTGTGTTTGTGTGTATTTTTGCTGTATTTCTAATAAGAGTATTTTGTTACTGCAATATTATTATTCTGGAAGCGTAAAAAAGTGGCCTCCTTCGATGGCGACGAGCGCTGCGTTGCTAGGCAATTTGTCACAAAGCCAGCATACAAATATCAAAGATAAGAAGAAAAAAAAACTCGTCATCTTGTTTTTGTACATAAAACTGGCCGGATCGTTCTAAAACCGATTTTCTTCTGTCTTGTATTTTGAGGGCGAATATTTTTTTATTTTGGGATTTCGATTTTGAAATAATACACGAACCGAACGCCGGCCGGAATCATTTGTGCTTTCGTAATCGTACTGGTCGCATACTAACACAGCCAATCGACTTTTGATTCCATCCATCGTGGATACAAACAACGGTTCCAGTAATGTACTTACTGATCTGTATCATAAATAGGTCACACAAAACCTGTTAAAAGCATAACCTTACTGGAGCGCAAGAAAGCTCACAAAATACACATGAACGATGGGCATTCGCTTCAACTGTTTGAATAGCTATGAACAATAGAAAGGTAAAGCACACTGCATCAACCTCACCAAAACCCGTATCCTGATGGAAGATGCTGGTGCTCAACTCCCTTCGCAATGGCAAACCGTCGTAACTTTAATCGAGCGGAAGTGCTTAACACTTCGCAGCGGATACGGCAGGAAAACCCACCGACACCGTCAGAACCACAGGCAAACAGACGGCATACAATGCTCCGAACCTTGATGCGGTCCCCCAAGTCGCCCAGACTACGGTTCCCCATCTCCCCCTTTCGCACAACCTGCCTCAATCGGGTTGGTTGGAACAATGCAATGCACCCATCCATCTTACCCGCAACCATTAGCGGCACAAAGCAGCAATACTGGATGTGCTTCCACTGATGTTTTTCCTCCCGACACAATA
>JXXA01004173.1:0-11039 GCA_000956255.1 Anopheles punctulatus | reverse complement strand
GGAGGGATGCCTTCCTTATCCTGAATCTTAGCCTTCACGTTCTCGATGGTGTCCGATGGCTCCACCTCCAGCGTGATGGTCTTTCCGGTCAGAGTCTTGACGAAGATTTGCATACTTAAGCTGTAAAAAAATACATTGTCATAATTAATAATCCTGTTAAGCAATGCAATGTTTCTCGCATAATTCGTGAATGAAGCTAGGCCTATCGTAACATTGCATCATGACGCAAACAATATTAGAGCATTAGTATGACGCAAGCTTCGTAAAATTATTTCATCCTATTAGCTTTCCTCCTTCTCCCCCCACAATGGAGCCAACAGTTGGGTGAAGAATAAAAAAAAATAACACTATCACTGTAAGTGTAGACCAGCAATCGAGAATTATCTGGAAACGCAGTAGGAGGTTCATTCGTGAGTCAAGGGAAACGTCACAGCCGTGACCATCCCTGACCTAACTGATGCTAAAAATAACTGTATGATGAAATCCTATACAAAAGCACGTAATCTACCTCGCAAATGATCATAAAACAAGGTAACGTTTGAACACCTCGAATCTCTGGGGCTTTGACAGAGCAAAATTAATTTAGAATATTAATTTTGAAAAAAATAAACAAGACTTTTTTTGTTTTGGTACAGTCAAACCTGCATGAAGGTATATAATTTTCAACATGTATATTCATAGCCTCCTAGCTGCGTCATGCATCGCCATTGTATGACATGGCTTCATTTATTCGTAACAACGAATTATTTTCATTTTAAGAGCTATTATTAGATTTCAAGAAGGAATATTTTAATGAATCAGTAAAATACGCAGCACTTCCGGTGACATAGTTAAAGTTATTTTCACATAGTTAAACAATCAATGCATACAAAATTATGACTTTGCTTCATCCGGAAGGCATCAGAAACATTGTGCACGTACGTAAATCGATCAAGTATCTTTAATTCTTATGTTTTAAGCAATAACAGAATCATTAAATTTAAGGAATTTCAACCATAGTAGATTAATGGTTGAAAAATTTCCCATTTTGGTGTCTAGTCATCCATGAGCCACTACACTGATTCATAGCACCCATCATCATTAAGTTTGGTCTACTCTAGCAACACAGTTGAATATTTCCTCTATTATTTTGCACAACTTTTTGCACCAAGTTCTACACTTTTCTTGATTAAGTACTAGGCCAGCACTATGAAAAAGTCACTCTTAAACCACAATTACCTTTTAATTGGAACTGTATAACAATATCAGGTTTTCACACTTCGCGTAAAATATGCACTGCTTCATCTGCGCGTTATGATGCTCTTTATATACCTATCACAAGAACAAGGGTTGTGCCTGGTTGACATTTGAAGGATTTCGCAAGCAAGAGGGTTGGAGGGGGGTCAGACAGTTTGTGAGCAAGGAAAATTGATTGCTGGATTTTAACTAGCATAATAAGTTCGATTCATATGGTTGTTTTTTGTCTTTACAATTTACATAAATTTGGAACTCAAGAAGTAACCAAATCATAGAAGATAACCAAACCTTTGCAAAATTTAAACAAAAAACCAAGTAAAAACGTCCATGTCGAATTTCCGTCGCTCAAGTTGTCAAATGAAGTAAGCTCAAGTTTACATCAAATGGTCGAAATAGGGTCGGAATAATAATTTAATTTAATAGAAGTTTCTAGCTGAATTCGGGCCTTTATTTTTAAAACTTTATCAACCAAGTGCACAATTAATAAATTAATTTTTTTTCACGACTATTTTCTAAACTTTTCATTGTTTAATTTCAAGAAACAGGATCAAGAGAAAAATTTTTAGTCAAGATTAATAATACGTAAGATGCACATCTTACCTGTTATAAATCTTGACTAAAAAAATGATAAGGACGAAAATATCATTTTATAGGTTTTTAGCACCAATTTTTTACAACTTTTTCAAACGACACGTCTTTTTACAACCATTTCTAGAGCAAATGAACGGTTTTTACTTAAAATAGTCAATTTATTAATAAAAGTTTATTTAAATATTCTATTATTTTGTTGTCTTTAACGGATCGCTTTTAGTTAAAGTTTTGCTTTTTTCATAAGATGAACAATTTAAAATGCCACCTTTGAGGCGTAGTACAAGATGAATGGTAGATCCCTTTATGATACTGTACTCTTGCAGCTGCCGACCGTCCTCCAATTGCTTGCCGGCAAAGATCATTCTTTGTTGATTCGGTGGGATTTCTTCGCGTTCATCGATCTGTTTCTTGACACTCTCAACTGTAGCTTCGGGTTCCGTGTCAACGGCAATCGTCTTTCCGGTCAACATTCTAACAAAGACTTGCATACCACCTTTCAGACGCAGTACTAGATGGATAGTAGACGCCTTAATAATACTATATTCTTGCAGTTGACGTCCGTCCTCTAACTGCTTGCCGGCGAAGATCATGCGCTGCTGGTTCGGCGGAATCTCCTCCCGTTCATCGATCTGTTTCTTTACGCTCTCGACCGTTGCTTCGGGTTCCGTGTCAATGGCTATCGTTTTGCCCGTCAACATCCGAACAAATATCTGCATACCTCCCTTCAATCGCAGCACCAGATGCATCGTCGATCCATGCTGGATGTTATAATCTGAGATAATTCGATCATCGTTCAGCTGCTTGCCAGCAAAGATGATACGCTGTTGGTCGGGCGCTATTCCTTCGCGTTCCTCTATTTTGCTTTTGATGTCTAGCACCGTTTGCGACCCGATCACATCGAGGGTAATCGTTTTCCCGGTTAGAGTTTTCACAAAAATCTGCATGATTGCTTCCAGCACCTACCTTAAATAAAAAAGGATTTATTTTCATTCTACAACAATTACATAGGCGTTTCTGTTGCATCATATACTAGTTGCACTAACAGCAAAGATCATGTTTGAATATTTTTGGCATCAGTCAACGATCATGCTTTCGCTTCCGCCGCAAGGGTAAAAGCGTCTTTGTCTTTGAGTATTTTTATGAGGGATGATCGTGACCACTATCGCCGTACAGACAGGTAAGTCACGCGTTGAAGAAGTAATGATGTTAAAAATAAAAGTTCGTTGTTCATCGTAGAAGGCTACACGGGATGGATACGTTGCACCGTATTTCGCACACATACACATTTACACCCTCACATGATGGCTGTCTCGCCTGTGATCTAGATGCGCCTGCATTGCTTCGTTTGAATGAAATGATGATGATCATTACGGCCACAGCGTGAAAAGGGAAACATGAACAATGCCTACTACTGACTAGCACGACCGGTTTCTGTTCACTACTCACTATCGCTTTTCCACTATTTGGTTCCGAGTCAATGATCCGACCTGATCGCTCTTGAGATGAAGTTTAAGAACGATGCCGCATCGAACTGAGCCCAACCAATTCTTTTCTAGAGCTTTTTATAGCGTGATGCAAAAGCGTCGCACGCATCGGCAGATTAGATTTAGAAAAAGGTTGCTCGGAGGTACCGCTCGGAATGCTCTTGAATGTCCTTTGGCTGTACTACTGTTTGTGATTAGAGCGATTGCGTCAAAATTGTTTCCGCGTTTTTTGCATACTGGTTTTGTACACCAAACGAATGTTTCCAACAAACTGTTAGCAGAAATAACTGATTCAAGTAACTAACGTATGCTATTGATAACAAACTAATTAAGCAACTATTTCATAAAACTTCGATCATTTACATTAAGCTTATTGTACACTTATGGAAGAGAAATTACTTGTCTATGATTAAATTGATGGATAGTACTATTGTCGACTTTTTGTTAACGTTAGCAATGATAATGTAGTCACGTAAAATACGAGTAAAAATTATTTGTTTAGCACAGATATGCGGACCTGCACCTACTAGTCATGACGTATCAGATGGGACGTTGACTCTCGTGTTGGCAGACAAATTATTTGTTTGCGGTCAAAGTCAATGCCAATTGGTTGGTGGTTTTTGTCTTTCGATTTTATTTTGGCAAGAATACAACAATCGTTTGTTTGTCTACAATTATGTCACACACAGCGCGATCGATGCTATAAAAACCTTCGATCAATGCTCGTACGATTCAAACAAGCAGGTGTCCTTAAGAAGTGCTACCGTTTACTATCGCGTTGGATTGTTTAGATCAGATCGAAAGGTAAGCACGCTGCCAGATACATAGAGTGGTAAGAAATTAAAGCTACAATAACAGTTTCAATTTCAGCTAGCATCATGCAGATCTTTGTGAAGATGTTGACTGGCAAGACCATTGCCGTTGACACGGAACCGGAAGCAACGGTCGAGAGTGTCAAGAAACAGATCGACGAGCGGGAAGAAATTCCACCGAACCAGCAGCGCATGATCTTCGCGGGCAAGCAGCTGGAGGACGGCCGTCAGCTGCAGGAGTACAGCATCATCAAAGGATCTACCATTCACCTAGTCCTTCGTCTGAAGGGTGGTATGCAGATCTTCGTGAAGATGTTGACCGGTAAAACGATTGCTGTAGACACGGAACCGGAAGCAACGGTTGAAAGCGTAAAGAAACAGATCGATGAACGTGAGGAAATTCCGCCAAACCAGCAGCGCATGATCTTCGCCGGCAAACAGCTGGAGGATGGCCGCCAGCTACAGGAATACAGCATTATCAAGGGCTCTACTATTCATCTAGTACTACGCCTCAAGGGTGGTATGCAGATCTTCGTAAAGATGTTGACCGGTAAAACGATTGCTGTAGACACAGAGCCAGAGGCAACGGTCGAAAGTGTTAAGAAACAGATCGATGAACGCGAAGAAATTCCGCCGAACCAGCAGCGAATGATCTTCGCCGGCAAGCAACTAGAAGATGGTCGTCAGCTACAGGAGTACAGCATCATAAAGGGATCTACTATTCATTTGGTGCTACGTCTCAAGGGTGGTATGCAAATCTTTGTAAAGATGTTAACGGGCAAGACGATCGCTGTAGACACAGAACCTGAGGCAACGGTCGAAAGCGTCAAGAAACAGATCGATGAACGTGAGGAAATCCCACCGAATCAACAGCGCATGATCTTCGCGGGTAAGCAGTTGGAGGACGGCCGTCAGCTACAAGAGTATAGCATTATCAAGGGATCAACGATTCACCTGGTTCTTCGGTTGAAGGGAGGATTGGGGCTGCTTGATTAAACTAGGATGAATGTTTTCAAGCACAGCAAACATCATGTCTGATATGCTAATCAGCAAGCAAAGCAAGCAAACTGCCAAAAGAAAAAAAAAGACCTATTAAAACATTTTCATACGAGATACAACTCACTGCTATTAAGTGTTGGGCATATGATGCTGAACAGAAAAATAAATCGTTTTGTTGAATAAAATGAGCACTGAAGATAAAATTTTATGAAAATATTTGTTCAACAGTTAAATGAAAGTAAACTGTCAGTTTAAAAATTCCCCCTCGACACCCATCCTCGTGATGCATTTGTTTTGTCACCTGTCAAACCGGCATGCGCTTGATCTTTTGTTTTTGTTTACAAAATGTTTTTGCGATCAGGCGTGCATCTCTCTCGCTGGTGCGTTTTCCGCGATAATGTGCGATATTATGCTGGAATATATCAGAAAAACCCACAACTCAAACCAACCACTGCAACGGTGGAAACGGTTAAGGCCAAACTTGCTACCAGCAATACACCGACGGCGGATGAATGGAAACGTATTCGACTGAACATCCTGAACGAGCGAAGGTTTAACAACAATAACGTGGACAGCGTAGTGCTGGGACTGTGTCCCAATTTACGTATCGGAAAATCCTACGTTGCTTATCTGCAAGCGCAAGGGATTGATGTTAACCTGGCCATAGTTGGAAAACTGCTTCGGTTGTACCGGTTGAAGGAAGATAAACTCGATGAAGATGATTTGTCCGATATTTGGCGAATGTACAGTGAGTTGCGTGAGCAGAACCCTATCCTCGATGCGAATACATGTGAGCATGCAATCAACGCACTCACGCTAACGAAACATTGGAGGCATTGTTTGGAGTTGCTAGAAATGATCAAAATCAGCGGAACACCGGACAGCTCATCGTACAACTGTATCGTTACGAAAGCATTCCAATCGGGGGATGAATCAACGGGATGGTCGTTGCTTCAAGAGATGTGTGGTAATAAACGTCTTCCGAACGACGATAGCTTTTTGGCATGGTTAGACTACAGCTACCGACAAGATGATAAAAATTTTTCAAAAAATCTTGAACGAATGTTGCACTTTACCAAAGAACATTTCGTGTTTCTGTCGAAGCGCGTAGGACAAGAGTTAATCCGCTTGCCGGCCGAGCTTGGAGTTAGTGCACACGAAACTCATATTACGGACAATGGAAAATGCTCGCACTGCATGGGCAACCTTGCAAGCATCGTCGTTACAGACGATCAGTTCCAGGCATTGCGAGAAAAGTTTCTTCAGGCTGTAGTAATCAACAGGGAAATATTTAACCGCACCACACCGGAAGAGTTGCAACGTTTCCAAACGTTCCTTAAAAAAACAATCCCATACGATGTGGTAATCGACGGGCTGAATGTTGCCTTCTCATCGGGAAACCAGAAAAATCCTACCATCTACGCGCAGCAGGTTGCCGCTGTGGTTCGATACTATGTGCGAAAGAAGAAACGGGTGCTGGTAATCGGAAGACAGCATATGGACAAGTGGCGCTCGAAGGAGATGAAGTATATCCGAGAGAATAGCTTCCTGTTTCTAACAGAGGATCTGTACGTATGAATAATACAGGCAATGAGGCGACGGACAAAATGTAATACATTTCTTACCTAATTTTAGCTCCCAAGATGATCCTTTTTTGCTGTACGCTGCGTTAGAGAGTGGCCCAAAGACGGATTTCTTCTCCAGGGATCTAATGCGAAAGCATTCGTTTATGCTCGGCGATGCTTTGAGCGGTGTGTTTAAACGCTGGCAACAGGAACATCAGTACTCGCTGCTATCAATCATGCCAGAGGGACGTGTATTGATCAAGGATCCGTTCAAGTATGAACTGTACGCGCACAAGTCTTGTGATACCAACCGCTGGCATGTGCCTCTCGTGGAAAATGCATATCGCATTCCCAAAGTAGAGAAGCAACACGATTGGCTGTGTTTGAGCCTAGTGTAATAAATATTATAGCGCAGAAAAGTAGAATAAATTATGAGAAGAAATAGCCTTTTTTTGACTACCCAAACGGACAATTCGACACATTTGCACATGACTGTTGACAGCTGAGTTTGACAGGTGCCGGTTTGTTTACATAACAATAAAACAATCACAATATCGGCTCGCAATGTACGTAGTGAAGCCTGTACCTAAAGGTAGATTAAAACAGCTTTTACTAAGGGAAAACGTTGCCGTGGCGTCTAATCAAACAGATGATCCAATCAACGATGAAAAACAAACAGCAAATTCGTCCCGTCAGTGCATCAATCAGTTTGTTCCATCTACATCTTTCGCATCGACACCCGATCAAGAAGCTGAAAGCGATTCAGAAACGAGCAGTGTCGATGACCACCTTGTCGATCCGGAGAAACTAAATTTGGATGAATCTTTCTTCTACCCTACGTTTCAAAGTCAATCGCCCTGTGATGAAGAAGACCTGCGAGATAACGCTTCCGATAGTGATTGTCTCGTTTCCGATGCCGACGCGATTGGTGAGGATGATCGAATGCATGAAATATTCTCACAGGTTACAGATTATCAACGGATGGTAAAGGAAGCAACAAACATTTGCTATGAAACGGTGGAGCGAAGAAAGAACGACCTAAACGTTAACCAGGGCACACAAAATGATGTCAGTGACGTTCCTCTTTTGCTTACCCAAACGGAGGGCCTTGGATATCTTGGGGTGGCGAACGACGGCGACCCTGACTGGGATCATGTTGCCGAAGGCAATAATCCAATGAAAGGGATGAGCAACATTGAAATAGTCGTATCAAACAGCTCCCAAAAATCCGGTCGTGTGCTGGATATTGCCGAAAGCCTTAAACGCCTGGAACGAGAGCGCATTCGCAAGTTGTATTTAGCGACACACAAAGTACACCTGCTGTTGCTTTTGGAGTGTGGAACTGGGATCAACGATATCTTGAATCTCAGCCTGGTTCAGTTTCCTTTCCAGTTGTATGATCTGATCGCAAATAGCGACCTTTCCATGTCGTCCAGCGCAATTAGTTTCGATTTCATACAATCTATAATGATGTATTATAAAAATGTGATGAAGCTCACCACTAGCAAAAGCCGTGCGCCCACCTTTAAACCTTTTAAAGCCATCCCAAGTGAACTCATTTCTCGCGAGGCATCGTGTAGGAAAATGTTGAATATAATGCTTCTACTCTTGCTACGATTTTTGGGAGTACGAACAAGACTTGTCTTCAATTTGAACGTGGTACCGAAGTATCCTACGGCCCCAAAAGCGGTCCCGAAAGTGAAATTAAAACAGCAAGCTAAATCTACACCCGATGGTGCGTGTCGGTATGGCAACGTACCGCTTACAACGGCGGAAATATTGAAATGCAAGCCAGAGATACAGAAAGTGTTTCAGTTATCGCAACTCGATGGTGCGGATGATAGCGATGTGGTGGATATATCTTACAAAAAAAGGCGCATTGATCCTTTGTGTAGTAAGCCTCGTTTGTGGAAGTTAACATTTCGGGACAATAATATTAATTCTAACAGCACAGCCAAACCAAAGCAGTCGGAAGATACTGGCGAAGAAGCAAAACCGCCCTCAACCCATATTCGATCCAAATATTTCCGTAAAAAACCCGTTTCGAAACAATCTTCGAATCCAACGAAAACGAACGCTGGTGTATCTAAATTCGCGAAGCTGTTAATGGGAAGTTCGATTTCGGGCCTAAATGTGAATAAAAAGGATCCAAAGAAAAGAACGCGCGAGCTGGACGTGTGGATGGAGTGCTACCTCGAGAAAGAACGTCGTTGGATCGTCGTCGAGGCAGGGTTGGGCGAAATAGATTGTCTGGAAGCGATAATCGATCGGATCCTTGATCCACCGGTGTACGTGTTTGCCTGGGAAGCGGATGGAACAATCGTCGACGTATCGCAACGTTACCGGTGGCGGAATGTACAGCTCGCTTTGAAGCATCAGGTGGACGCAAAGTGGCTGAAAAAGGCGCTTACCCGCTATCGTCCTCGGGCATTGGATGAGGCTCATCTGCGGGAGCAGCTGGAATTTCGACAGCTTAAGCTTCGCGCACCGATGCCGAGCACCATACAACAGTGCGTACTTTGTTGCATTAACAAATGGTTGTTCATTGTGGACTAGCGCTACCAATCTATTTTTCAGGTTCAAAAACCATCCATCGTATTGTTTGTGCCGTCATTTGCAAAAATTTCAAGCTATCTACCCACCGGACGCACCACCGTTGGGCTTTATCCAAGGAGAACCGATCTATGCTCGCGAGTGCGTGCAAACGCTACATTCGCGCGAAGTTTGGCTACGGCACGCAAAAGTTATCCGTCAGTACGAGCAACCGTACAAGATCGTGCGGTCGAAGCTTCGGCGCCAACAGTCAGATCTGGAGCTGTTCGGGTACTGGCAGACAGAAGAGTATATCCCGCCCGAACCGATCAACGGCATCGTTCCGCGGAACGCGTACGGAAATATAGAGATTTTCAAGCAATGCATGCTACCGAAAGGCACGGTGCACCTGAAGCGTAAGTAATGATTTTCAACGATTTTGCGGATAGACTCCTATAGTGAATGTTTCCTTTCCAGAATACGGGCTATCGGCCATCTGCCGCAAGCTGCACATCGACTATGCCGTCGCCGTCGTCGGCTTTGGGGTACACGCTGGCGGGAATCATCCGATATTCGATGGGATTGTCATTTGCGAAGAACATCGCGATCGTTTGCTGGAAGCGTGGGAGCGACATCAGGATAAAGCGGCGCGGAAGAAGCAGGATAAGAAGCAAATGGTGGTGCTGAACAACTGGACGAAACTGGTAAAAGGGTTGCTCGTGCGCACGAGGTTAAAGTACAAATATAACTTTGATGGGATGTAGCAAAAAGAGCAGAGAGTTAATGCTTCAATAAATGCTAAATTGTTTGACGCTGAGGAAGGTTCTGTGTTCGGTCCGAAAAGGTAATTAACGTAACATTGTGAGGTCTAAGAGCTAGAACTTGAAGAACTGTACTTTAATAGCCTTGGCACGAGAATGTAAGGGTTATAAAGGCGATATCGAACAATGGAACTCCAATCACAACTACACTACGACTTCACTATGGTGCCACAGAACACACCCGCAACTTCAACTGCCACGTGCTGGTCGTTTTAACTTCACAGATTCATTATCTTCTACCTTAGGCTCTGTACCGTCCATTCATCGCGACAAATCCGTAACGAGCTGAGCAAACCTTCCTAGAGGATACAGCAGGTTGCGCCATAAACAGATCCGATTACGAGGATCATATCTTGACACGCTAATCCGCCGATGCGAGTGTTGTTTCTGGCGGAAAATACACTTCACCAGCCAGAGCAACGAAAATCGGCGTGCAGTACGCACACTTTCGTTCACACGACGCGTCGCAAAGATGGGTACGTCCAGGCTGACCGTGGCCGAGGTGAGCGAATCGCTGCAGCGTTTCGGTGTCGCGGATTACGTAGTATTCGTCGCCAGTCTGCTGATTTGTGTCGTGATCGGTGTGTACTTCGGGTGGAAAGATTGGAGGTTTCAGCGTAAGCGAAGGCTGAACGTACGACGTGGGTCGGAAGCACTCAACTACCTGGTCGGGGGAAGAAAGATGAAAATCTTCCCGGTGGCGATGTCATTGATCGCGAGCTTCATATCCGGCATAGCGGTGATGGGTGCGTCCACGGAGACGTATCTGCACGGGACGCAGTTCTGCTACATCTTTACCGCGATCCTGCTGATGGCGGTTAGCATGAACTTTATATTTCTGCCCGTGTATCAAGGGCTGGAAATAACGTCGGCGTACGCGTACCTGCAGCTGCGCTTTGATCGCAGGATTAGGTTGCTTGGATCGGGACTCTTCACCCTGGCAACGGTGAGAAGCGTGATTTTATTTAGTATTTTTATGACTCGCCGTAAGCAATTTCT
>JXXA01004171.1:0-14922 GCA_000956255.1 Anopheles punctulatus | reverse complement strand
TTATAATAAAGCAATTAATTTAATTAAGTCCATAAACAACGCCGCTGCCCGCAAGCACCATTTGTCGACTAAATTCCCTCTAATCTCTTTTTCCCTATATGTGGCTGTATGTGTGTGTGTTACGTTCGGGAGTTTGAGTGAATTGCAAAAAAAATAAGAACAACCAACACCGGGAGGAAATAAAGGAAAAAAAAACAACAACAACGCACGAACTAATCACGCAGAATATTAATAATCTATGCATATTTCAAAATTGATGCCCCAGGAATTGAGGTCCGCATTCCGGAGGTTGCTCGTTTTTTTCTCTCTCTTCATTTTTCGTGCTACACTCTCTTCCCCTCTCTCCCTCTCTGCTTTGCTCTCTATCTCTCTCTCTAACACCAAATCACAGCATTCCCTCCGTCATCGGACAGTCCGGAATGATTCCGGAGTGATTTATGACACCCCCGACGTTGTTAATTGCCTCCAATAATCACTTTCGAGCCGCAGAGGAAATCGCCGCCACTATTAGCGCACGCCGAAAAGCGTTAGTATTTCAAGCCCCTGCGGGAACCGCACGGTGTCCGGAGTCCGTCGGTACTGTGGACGATGTGGATGAGGGGCAATAATAGTTGAGGATAGTCGCTGGTCGCTGGGGAGTTTTTTTAAATTTTTATTCCTTGCCCAGCTTCTGCACCTCCAGAATCATTTAGGGCAATTATTCAATTTATGACTCAATTTGAATATTTGCACCTATCGACATCATTAGGTCCGTGGTTGAGGTCCCATCACCTGGAGCCCCGCACGAACCATCTGGTGCGATGGTTTGACCTCCTTTTTTGGCTTCGGAAAAACGCGGCCAAACCGGGGCCGTGTATTAATCTCGCACCTGAGAAAATCGCCGACGGCCAACGGCAAAAGAATGACAAACGCGAACGCGAACCAGCCGTCTAACGGTGCGCGGGGCCAGCCAGCGAGCCAGTTTAGCACTGGTGGCATTAGTCCGCCCGCAGGGGGAAGGTAGGGCTCGTGCAATTATAAGCGCAACCCGCGCGGATGGGAATTGTGAAATAAGCGAATTTTAATTTGGCCCCAGCGAAGCCGAGCCGGCGAGTGTCAGAACGATCGCGGAGGAAGATGTTCCCATGCATTTCACCCGTCTCCGCCCCGGCGCGATTGGATCCCTCGTCCACCAACAGGTGGCAGTAGGCGGAAGTAAATCGTACCCGTCAAAAACCACCCGTAAACAATCTAAAATGGGTCTTCCGGATTGCGGCCAAACGAAATGCTGGGAGGAAATATGATTAGCGCTGGGGTGTGGTATTAATTGCGCCGGCCGTTTCACTGCCAACAAAAAAAACCCAGGCTTAATTTCTATTTGCACCGAGGAGGGAAGGAAAACATAAATAGTCATTTGGAAATGTGTTTTGTTGCGTTGAAATGATAGTTATGGACTGGTTTCGCTTAGGTGTGGCGCTCCAGTTCGGTTAGGTAGATGGGAGGTCTTTTCAATGGTAATAGAAGGTTTTTCCAGGGGAATCGTTTTTGACGCTCATCTTTTGGGCGAGATGAAGTGTGTTTTTTCGCTTCTTGCAAGGTGAATAATTTACAAATTTCTTTCAATAAGACTGCAAGAGGAAAACAGACAAGGGGAAAGGTAGAATATTTACCACAAAAATGACAACATATTCCGTAATTATGATGGAACATATCTGTTGTTGAGAGAGTTTTACAAAATAATTCTGCAAATGTGCTGTGGTAGGAGATTTAAAATCACTTGGTTTATATTGACTCACGAACTGATAACTTATCCTTGAGAACTTCACAAAATTCTTAATTTCTCTCTTTATTTTCCTATTTTATGCTAGATAAGACTCTTGTCCAAATAGACATAATAGTGTGATTAAAATATTTTAATACCATTTGTTTTTAAGGCATTTGGAAACAGTAAAAATTGATCAAAAATTGAATTAAACTGGAAATGTCAGCATTGCTCCAGACATATGAAGCTACCGCAAAAACTCACCACCTACGATTCCATTTCTCCGCATTGATAAATTCAAAACAAATCCCATCTCGTCAAGAGTCGCCACGTCCGGTCATGAACTGGAACTTTTCATCGGCCAAAAAAGCAAACAAAAAACAAAAAAACAGCAAAAAGCTCCCTTTTATGTCCCGGTAGACGCATAAATGCTTTCGGCACACATGCATAAAATCACTCGTTTAACTACCCATCGTCGTCTCGCCACACCTCACCTTCTTCCAGCGTGAGCGTGCTCGGCATCATCGTCAAACGTGCATCAAAATGCATCATAATGCGAAACCAGCGAAACCGGTGCGGCAGCAACCGGTGGCCAATGCAATTTCGGGCTCATATCACACTTAACACACACACACACACGAGTATATGTATAAAGCCACTCGCTTGTTTGAGCCGGGGTGAGAAGTTTGTACACGGGCAACGGCAAGGTGGGAAGATAAACTGGAAGGAAAAGAGAGCACATTTGAATAAATCACTGCCCAGCAAATCGAGCAAAAGCAGAGGCAGGAGGTTTTTTTTGCTCGTTTTTTGGTTTGTATTTTCCACTCCCGGCAACTGCCGTTTAAGGCCCTCAGAAAACGTGGACATAACTTTTGATGTACGTCTTGTCTTGCTCGTTTTTACAGGAATGGGGGGAGGGATTGTATTTTTTAAAGGTTTGTTTTTTTTTTTAATGATTAGATCAGTCGGTTTTTTGTTTAGCGCTTGGCTCGATTGCTCATTTGCACATATAAAAACCAACCTTAACGGGGTGGTGTTTATATGTACGTTCGTTTGGCGAAACGATCTTTAAAACCCATCCCGAAACCGAAATGCAGCGCAGGTTTTAATGCTTCCGTGCGGTACGCGGGGACGCCGGTTTTCGGTTAATGTGGCCGTAACACTTTCAATTTCCAGGCCCTAGCGGCGTGTGCGAAACTGTAAGAAACACATGGAGGAGCTCACGGTTCCACAGTTAAGGAGGTGTTTAACAGATATCAATTAATGTTGAAAACTGCTCTTTCATACAGAGGGCTGTCGTTCGTTACGTCTCGGTTCGGTTGGTTTGTTTTGTTTTTTATTATTTTCTGTGCGATGTGAAGTAAGATGTTTTTTGTTTTCCACCACTCAAACTCACCTCTAACGCCACGGCTAACCATAGCAGGCTGGTTTCTTTTCGGGTGAAGTATGTACTTAAAATTCCACCCCGTTTGTCTACACGACACATCGCGCCGCCACCGTCGTCGCCTGCTGCATGAGAATCCGGCGAGTCTGATGACGTTTCGCTGAAACAAAAAACGAAACGAAAAAAAAACACGCAACGGGTGTGAGTATCAATTCGCAAACGACGAGTGAGTTAATTAGCGCGCGAGCGACCGGTGCGGAATAAGTTCCTTTTTCTTATTTCCCGCACCCTCGGCCCCGCAGGTATGCAGGTATGCTGGCTCCCTGGGCGGAATGCGACCGTGGATGGGGATGGGGATGGGGGAAAGTCATAAAGGAATCGTTCATCGTTCGCTTGTCGGCCCGAGTGACATCGGACTACGGCCGTTCGCCCCGCTGGAAGGAGAACCGATTGCCATTATGGAGTGGTTTATATCACCTTCTGTGGATCTGTTACTCCGCACCATTAGCCGGAGGAGCAACGAAATCGTTTAAGGAGCGAAAACCAGAACCACCGGAGCTGGTACCGGGTTGTAGTTTTTTTGTTGTTGTTGCACCCCCTCCCCCTTCCCACCCCTTTTGCTTCCTCGGTGGTGTCGAGTGCTCGCAAAGACGTCATGAGATTTACATCTCGTTTGTCATGGGAAGGAGCGTCGGTTGCGCGCCTTCGGACATTTCGCCTGCTCGCATCGCGCGATGGGATTTTTCTTTTATTATTTGTGAAAACGGTTGCGAAAACTTTGCGAGGCCTTTGGGGCGAGCGAGCCCTTTTTAACTCGTTAATTCTCGACTGTTAACATAAAGCGAGCGGTAGCAAGAAAAGCAACGTTAAGATTGAGAACAACGCGGGAAAGGAAATGAAAATGGCTCATTTTCTTCGAGAGGAAACAGAAACCAGACTTTGGTTCTGGGTTTGGTTTTTCGTTTCGTTTCCCATTTGCTAACAGCGGGCAGAACCATCTGCCCTGAAGGGGTTTCTCGAGCACACCGGGCCGTCGCTTTCAACGCCGCGAAGAAAATTCGTTTAAAAATCTTAAGCACGCCTAGCACGCCGGCTGCATCTTGGGGATGTCGCCATCGCCGTTCTCGTTGTCGTCGGTTATCATCGCTGCGATACAATGTTGCAGCATATGCGTGACAAGACGGTGGCCAGGCCTTGGCGGTAGTGTTTGATGGAAAATATTGGGTGCACGGAAAAGTTCGCCTCCATTTGTGGTATTTGTTTTTTTAACTCCAAATAAACATTCTACGACATGCAACAGATTTATCGTCAATAGAATAATTGGTAAATGTATGGTTAAGAAATAGATAACAAGTAAAGCTTTCTTCACAATGTTAAAATTTCATCCAAAACTCACAACGACACTCAACCAGCAAAAAGTAAAAAAATGAAAAAGCAGCGGATAGTAAAAATCACTTCTCACCACTTCCTTGAGAGCTTTCCATTTAACACCACCGACAGCTTCTGTCACGATAATTGAATGCTATGCGCTATCCGTGTGCTGCTAAAGCCGAGTTTAACTTCCATTTTTTTGCTGGTTTCTTTTACAAATGTTTTGTTATTTCTGTGCGCT
Source organism: Anopheles punctulatus (assembly GCA_000956255.1). Taxonomy (NCBI): domain Eukaryota; kingdom Metazoa; phylum Arthropoda; class Insecta; order Diptera; family Culicidae; genus Anopheles; species Anopheles punctulatus. The sequence goes on along the minus strand of JXXA01004171.1, from coordinate 10,185 downwards.
GCTGGTTTATTTCCTCCACTCACTCGGTATGCGCTCGATGCGATAATCTTATCAATGGCAACCGATCGACCGACGGACCGAGATTGTGCGACAATTTAACTCTTGTTTTGCAGCGTGATGCTGTGTGTGTGTCTGGTGGGATGGAGACGGAAAAACCGGCCAGAGGTTGTATCAATTAATTCCGTGGCCGCCCAGCTCTACCCGCCCCCTCCCAAGACCACAGCGAGCAATCTCGGTGCTCGGTTCGAGCATAAAATAACGCATAAAAACAATTCGAAACTCATCAACGCGTAAGTAAGTTGCACGGGATGTTTGTGTGTGTGTGTGTGTGGGAAAAGTTGTCGAAAGCAAACGTAAACACGAATTGAATCGGTCGAACTGAAATGAACTGATGCTTTTGCTCTCCAGTTGGTCCCGAAAATCGGAAGGGATTGGTTTTACTCTCCACCCAGCTCCGGGTAATGTGCACCCAAACACACACACACCCTCACAAACGGATCATAATAATAATAAATAAAATATTACAAGTAATGTTGGGAACGATTTTAATTAAATTATGTATACCCAATCAACTGACAGCTGCCAGGCGAACGCCGTGGACGAGTGAAGGTGGAGGAGCTTTTGATATTTATTTGAATGATAAATTTGTGTAGTTTTTTTTAAATGTTTTTACTTCTTTGTTTTGCAATATTTCTCCATTTGGAACGCGAACCGAGCGTCCGCGCCATGGCCATCGGGGGTCGGGAAATTGATCGACAAGAATTTTCGATTGCAATTTACATTTCCACGCGCGCGTTTTCCCGCACGTGTGGGAGTGAGGAAAGGGGAAGGACTGGTGGTCGAAAGGGAAAATATTAATTTTTCAATAATCAAACAACAAACGGAACGTCGAGTGAGAGGGAGAGAGCGAGAGAGAGGTTGGTGAAAAGTGCGTATTTCTTCACCATCGTGCGCGGATCATCGTCATCATCATCCGGGCGGCATGTAATTTCCCGGATACGGCTCGGACAGCTCCACTCGCGGCTGGAACAAAAGAATCGCCGCGGTTCCATGCGGACGAGAGTTTAAAATAAAGTAAAAAGTGATTCCTGATTGTTGTGTGTTAATGTTTGAATCAATTTCTGTGGATGATAAATTGATTACTCGCAGCCGTCACGCAGGGCAGGGAGTCACGTTTCATTCGCGGGCTTTCCTTTTTCTGTTCTTGCTAGCTTTGATAAAGCACAGACTCAAACACACTCACAAACACACGCGCGCAGGAAGGCATCCGAATTTGGTGTGTTTGATTTTTTAACCTGAACTCCGGGACTCCAAGTGAGTTCCGCGTTTCCGCGAGGATAAATTTGAAAATCTACGGGAACCCGGTGAGCGCAAACAAGTGCGATGCATTTAATATATTGCCCCGGAACTGCCTCCGTCACGTTGCCTCCGGTCAAGTTGTCGTCTCGCACTCCGCCAACTGCACCAACTTCGACGAGTTGTAGTAGGCTTCGGTTGGGTAGCAAAAAAAAAATGGCTCAACAAATTTCTTTATTGTTTTTCGAGCCAATTTCCTCCTGCCCCCACTCAACAAGCGGAAATGGACGGTGGCAGTGGCAGCGGACACAGTCAATATTGCGTGCGTGTGCAGAAGTAGTACATGGAAATTGTAATTTTTGATAAATTGAACAATGCATTAATTGTGTCCGTGCTCGGGTTTGATCGATGCGGTGGAAGTGGCCGACGGAAGCCCGTAGCATATTTTCCGAACCATCCAGGATTTTCCGGCTCGATGAGTTTTTATTAGCTTTTTTCCCCGTTCCCCGTGCATCATCATCATTCCCCGCGGCGAATGGAATTGATATTCAATCGAGCTTATTTTATTTCACAAACAAAAGCGCGTGGCTCTGCAGAAAGGTAAAGCTAACGTTCATGCGGTTGATTGGATATAGTTATCAGTGAAGTTAAACGGAAGTGTAAGAATTGAAAAATGCATTGAAACAAGTTCTGGAAAGCACTCAGGTCCTGTATACTGTAATATTTTCGTATGCGCTATCAAAGAGTTCTTAATTATAATTTGTAAAATATTTAATTTTAATTTCATTTTTTTCTATTCAAACAAATTATGCGGAATGTTATACACGGTAAAAAACTTTAGCGGTAAATTTGATTATTCAACCAAACATTCTACTCTAGCTGTAAAAAAAGATTTCAACCAAACATATGCTTTAAAAAAATGTGTTCCATTACGAACATGCCCTCAAGCTTGATGAACATGTAAGCTTCCAGACTGTGTTTTCCTGACAAAAAAAGTCCTCCGAAATTTATTCCACCACTTCGAACTCCACATTTATATCACGAAAACGGCCAAAACCCAGACCCGTTCGCACCATAAAATCTACACATAAAAAAATCTATTAAAACAGGCGTCGTTAACCATTTCATTTGTCACCTCTCGCCTGCCCGGAGTGGCCAATATCAAACGAGACCGCACACCAAGACCGTCGCCACTGCCGCTGTTCGCCATGACGTCGGCGTCATATCACATTCCATGTGGAGGGGCTAAAGAAAAAAAAAAGGGATCGCACAAGGGACTTGTCCAGCGCTCGGGAATCATTACCGATAAACCTTCGCTCTAATGGGTCAATTTTTCAATCGATGAGCGGATGAACGAAGTGGAAAACAAACAACAACAAACGGGGCGGCAAACAACACGGGGCGTTTAAAGTAAGGCTTTTCCGCGCCTTATCGTGGCTGACGGACTGGCTGACCATTAGGCGCCTGTCGTTGAAAACCAAACAAAAACACACACACACGCAGAGCGTCTTCGGGCCGTCTAATTGAAACATCCGTAAACGCCACCCGCAAAGGCGAAGGAGAAAAAAAGGGCTGCGAAGGATCGATTTCCTTCGAATGGCTTATCGTGCGCGCGTTGTTGGTTCGAGAATTGGTTTCGTCGATTCTAATAAATTCCTTCGCTTTTAACAAATCACCCGATAGGGGAGAGAGTGCGTTTGAATTGCGTTTTTCGAATGTGTGAGGACGGCTGGGGATAAAACAAAACGCCTACTTCGACCACCCGGTCGCTCGCTTCGGGCATATCTTCGGGTTGAGTGTGAAGAAGGCGTGAAGAAAAAAAAAACGACACCCCGCAAGAGAGAGAGGGAGACGGAGGACAACAAGTGAAAAATCGTCACGATACGTCTTGGTTTTTGTGGTCCCGATTGCCGGATAAGCAAGGACAACAAATCGTCATCAAACGCAAACGTTCGCCGCATGATGCAGCAAACAAATGGTACACCAACCAAAAAAAAAAGAAGAATAAAAAACAAAAACAAGAACCGGAACACCGGGCAACAAAAGCCGCCAGTTTCCGGCTTGTTTGGTGGGCTTGTTTTTACTTCCCACCGTGGTGGCAAAGGATTGCCTTCAAGTGCGCTGGACGGGGAGTGGTTTTCAAGAGCGAACCCACCGAAAGAACAATGGACGAGAAAAAGCACTCGGCGGGAATATTTCACGATTGCCAAATTTATGACACCTGACCTGCTCCCCGGGGCCGCTGCGCACCAACCCGAGAGCGGTGCTTTTCAAGAGGTGAGATTTCCGGTAATCCGGCCCCGATTAGGGCGTTGCGGTGCGGATTTCGTCCGGATCTGCCGTGAATAGGCAGCAATCTATTCGGGCTCCCCTCGAACCTTCCATTGTGTTCCGATGTCCTTTTGGAAATGCGGGAGCGTTTTTTTAGCGCGTTTTTTTTTGTTTCGTTTCTCACGTTCAATTCCCAAACAGGCTCATCAAAAATCCTGACGAATTCCGGACGGTGCGGTGGTGCGGGGTAGGATGTCACGGAGCGTCGGCATGCAGCGCCGGCAGCAGTGGCACGAATATCTTCGCCACGGCCGAAGCAAAACCGTTTTGGGGGAGGTGAGAAAAAAGCATCGCAAAATCACCCTGCAGGCGCTATTCGCGTCGAGTACGACGATATCTCGCACGTTAGTGGCGATTACGAAAATTAACCTCCACTCTGCTGCTGCTGCTGCAGCGCGGCCGGAGCGCCGGACAGAGTAGAAATGGTAGCCATTTAAATTATTAACTGCCTGTCATCAACAGTTTTCCGGGAAAAGCGGACCGATGTTCGTTCGCTGCATCCTTTTACCATTCGTCGGTCGGAAATCGGACAGCTTGACCACTGGCAGCGGCAGCGGCGAGAAGAAGCCGGTCTTGTGGTGGAGGAGGAAATTGAGTTCCATTTTCATTTTTGCATCGTCGTCGTCGTCGTTGTCGTCGTCACGCCATTTGCCGTTTCGGTTTTTGGAGTGGTTCAATTCTCAATCTCCATTTCCACCGCAGAGCGGCAGAGTTGCAGCGAGCATACGAAACCATTAGACCACACCACGGCCGGGGTAGGGCGGAACGAGGTGGAAGGTGAATCGGGCAGTAACGATGGACAAATCGAACTATTTTCCTAGATTTAATTAATTAAAATCGGAATTGGTTGCAAACTGCACCGGCAGGAAATCGACCGAGCGATCCAACCTGAACGATGGCGCGTCGAATCCGGTGGGTTCCGGTGAAAGCTGCCGGCTCCGTGATCCTGCCCGTGCGCTCGGCAGCTCCAACACCAACACGAAGCGGGAAATAAAATCTAAATGGGTGCAAAGTGTGTGCGAAATAATTAAAAATCTAGCTTCTCCTCCCGGGCATGGAGATGATTAGATCAAGTGTCTCTCAGGATTTGGAATGAATTTTAAGAGCTTAATCAAGCGTAAGGCGGGACTGGCTGAGCGGGGAAGGGGCGAAAGCTTCCGACTTGCAAATGGTGATGATAATAAAATCATTCTATCCGATTGTTCAAATAATAGTGGAGCACACAAAAAATGCGAACAAATTGCTTTGTCGATTTGGGTTTGAGGTGGAAAATACAATAAAATAATCAACGATGCGGAAGCGGAAGCGCAATGAGCGGTAGTGAAACGTCGATGCGTTGTAATAGGTTATTAATATGCGCTATTAATTATTGGCCACCGTGCGTGCAGTGGCTGCTTCAACATTGTTCATGATGTTTACAGAATCGAACATGCGCTGTGTTTGTTCCATAATTAAAAGAGTTTTATTTTTTTGTTTGGTTTATCAAACTGTTTTCGAAATCGTTTTTACTTTGAAAACAAATTACATTACGCTGCACGCGAACCGTACCAGCGCGGCAGCACAGAAATCCTTTCCACCTCACGATACTACACGCTTGCGCGAGCAATCATCGCAAATCCCGCCGATTTAGAGGCATCATCGACAAAGCACAACAAACAAACAAACCGGTGCAACTTTCGCACTCATCTGCGCTGGAGTCGATTGTTTAGTATCAACACCTCGGCAAAATAAAGACCCCAACCCGCTCGCCTCTAATCCCCTAAATCTCTTCCGCACACAGTCGGCGGACCGAGTGCGTCACCCTGTACGCTGCACATCCTCATCCATCACGAAAGTGCATGAAAAACCTCGACCCCACGGTGCGAGACGGTGCTGCTGTCAGCAAAAGTTTTTGAAGGCCCTCTTCCCCGTCAGCACTTTCCCACCTTTTGCCTTCAGCGTCCAACCGGTGCCCTTGGGCTTGGACGGCTGCGAAAGAGATTTGGTAGATTTAATCCGACGAAACGCTCCCCGACACCGACCGGGCACCGTGCATGTAATGTGTCATATCGCGTGTGCATGCGGGATGGTTCGCCGAAAAGCGGACGAACTGACCCCTTTAGAAGGGACTGGGGGATGTGTGTGTCGCGTTCGCGCTGATGGCCACCGTCGGCAGTTAGAATGACTGGATGTGGAAATGGATGCAATTTTTTTGTTTGTCTGTTTGTCTCTCTTGTGTTGTCCACGGTTGTTGTCCGCTTGATGGCATCATAATTGTGTATGTTTTTTTTCGTTTTTTTTGCGATGTTTGTTATTGCTTCAAGACCAGACAAAGTACTAGAAATAACCCTTGAAGTGAGCGGGAGATAATGGTGCGTTAGGGGTTTGAAGTTTGCTATTGGAACGAATATCTGTAGAAAAAAAAATTTTCTTTTCAAAAAGCTCGATTCGTAATTATTGAAAGTAAACTTGAACTGAGGAGTATTTGTTGGAATTTAAAGAAAAAGTTTGAGAATGATGATAAATTACAAGTAATTGAACCAACTTAACAATCTTTTGATCTTCCGGGTTCAGTTCCCGGTATCACTCCAAGGGTTAATCACCCGGAAATGTAGTTACAATCCCAGGAAATACTTTTATGTACACTATTTGTGTGCCTGTGTATGTGTACGTGTACGTACCCCACCCCCTCCTAAGCCCCCGACCAAGGGGACTTTGGGTAAAGTCACCTGCATATTTCCCTCACCGAAGCGGAAACTCATCTGGCCGTGAAGCAGCAGCCCTCAGCAGTAGGTAGTTGCAATGGAAGCGAATGGTGGGCACTTTTCGCGAATGGGCAATTTTCCCTTCTGCGGGCGCATCGTGATAAGTCCAGTTCCCTCGCGCTCTTCCCCCGCTCTTCCGCTCGTCTATTGTTTTTATTACTATTTTCTGCACACTTTTCTATTTATTTGTTTACATCATGCAAAGCGAACTCGGGTAAAGCGAACTCGAGCACTGTAATGGGCTTTTCTGGAGAGGGGGAAGGGGGTGTAGTGGGTGGACGGACGCGCAAACGAGTGCGATATGTTCGTGTTGGTCACGGGAAAGGCTTCAAGTTCGTGAGGGAGGCAGCAGCCGCTGACGCTTTGACGCACGTTGGAAGTTACAAAACGTCATTTACTGCGGCGTCAAGCGCGCTGGCCACCACCACCAGCAGCAGCAGCAGCAGCAGCAACAGCAGTTTTTGTTGTTTGTTTCATTCCCGCGGCCAGTATCTCCGACTCAGTCCAACCGTGAGCGAGGTGGGCTCGACCCTCGCCCCTTGCATGCGCAGATAATTTCACATCTGTGGTTACGCTGGCTGGCACGACGATTCCACGACTTTCCACTGGGCGCACCAGCAGCATCAACATAAACGGAACCATACCACACCGAGGCCTGAGGTTCGGGGCAATTTAAGTGGCGTTCGCAAAACCCGATGTGGCGGACTCCGCTTTGCTGTGGTTTGTTGTTCCGGGGGTCCGATTTAAGTGCGATCAGCAGAGAAGCACGGCAGCATGGCATGAGAAGGCGCACTTTTGCCATAATGCCGATGCAATCACTTTGCCCCCTACCTGGCGGCGTCGGAGACGGCTGCGTGCGTCATGAAGAAAGAAGGCAACACTCGGCCAGCCCGATGTCAAGACGGTCGGCCGAGGCGATGGAAAACCATTAAGCTACGACCGGACCCGGTGAGAAAGAGGTTAGGAAAGGGTCACGTCACAAGGATCGACAGCAAATAGCCAAACCAAGCCGACCAAACAAACAACCTCCCCCCGAAATCGACCCCCCCCCTCTCCAACAAGGGGGGAAAGAAAAAAAAAGAATCACGTCAAACTGCGGAGGTCCCACCGACGGCAGCACTAAGCCCGGATTAGGCCACGGGTCCACGGTCGGCTTCGGGATCGGTTGTGTCCGATGGTGAAGTAAAACGGGGGTTTAATTGTCGCTCTCGGAGCCTTCCCAATCGCCCCATGGGAAATTGATATTGATCGTGTGCGGAACGAATTGTCCTGTTTGTGATGTCTAAGCGATGGCGATGGAAACGACCGGACGGGCGAACGAAACTGAAATCCCTTCAAGCTCTGGACGTAATTGAAGCGTCGTGGCTGGAACGAAAGTGAACGCAGGCCGGGACCCGGAACGGTGACGCGGCGTCACCTGAAGCGACGTGAAGAAATGTTCGCCTATTAGAAAGGATTAGACCTCTCAGCGGGCGTATCGATACATCCGTTTCATACGTTTCCAATACCAATCCGAGGCTAGGGTTTGAGCGGGAAGGCCGTAAGATCGTGCGTTTGATGGTGAGTGGTGCGCGAGGGAAACTTCACATTCCGCAGCGTTCGCCACGTAAAAAGGGTTAATAATGAGCGAAATATGAGCGGCATTAAGATACCTGGAGTGGAAGTGGAACGATGCTTGATTCCAGGGAATCACAATCACCGCTCGATTGACAATTACAATGCGACGTTCAGATTATATTATGAGTGGTTTATGGTATAAGTATTAAACGCTATACTTTCGAGTTGTGTTCAACCGTTCCGACGGAACGAGAGAAACAGGCCAATATCTTATTCATTCATCTTTTCAATGAATGGATGAATTATATTTTAAAGCTATTGACGACAAAATATGTTGAGCTGTTTGCATTCCTATGGGTATCTTTCGATAACTTTGTTGAGCTTTATTTATTAAAATATGTTTTACTTTATTTTAGAGCATTTGATTTTTTGATGACTTTTTTAAGTGATTAATGTAAATAAATAAAACAGAATCAATATACTTTTAATGTGTATAAAACAGTTAAGCAGTAGTGAAAAATATGCTTCTTCTATCTTGATACGATCAAAGACATCGAACATTACAGAACATGTATTGTAGTAGTAGAAATAGGTCTTATAAATCAAAACATGTCGAAGAGCATGTTTTAGTTAAAATAAGTTGAAATAAATTAGGAAGACGCCCGAAATAAAATGTTACACATTCTTTGACGCTGAATCAAAACTCAATCTCAAAATCAAACGCCAACTTTACTAGTGACTCTCAGGAACCAAAAAAAACCAAAAACCTCAGGAACGAAAAAAACCTCAGGAACGCAGCGCTCAATTCCAAATTAAGACCAATGCGTCTATTGGATGGCATTGTCAGCTTTGATGCACCAACAAACGAACCGAATCGCTGATCCATTTTATGGGAACCGAAAGTTAAGCAGGACAGCACCGATACGACAATGTTTTCATCACCGCGATTAACACAATTAAGTCCAGCCCAAACATCAGCCGAATGCAACGTGGAAAGTTTATGTTTCTGTTGCCCGTTCGTGGCCCTATCTAATCGTGAAGCGTATGTTGACGCTCTTTCCGGACCGCTCTCCCTCGTTGTAGACCAAAAATTAAATGCAACAAAATAAAACCAACGACCATGAACACGTCTTAATCAGGCGAAAACACACGTTGCACACTGGCCCGGCCGTGCGCATGCAGCGGTGGTAGTCCAATTTGTATATATTCCCCTGCCATACGTATCTCGATGCGCGCGATGTCTCGCCAAACGGAAATCGGTCTCGGTGTTTTTTTTCTCTTTTTTTTCGGTTTTTGTTTTCGTGAAATGAAACCCACCCTGCAGCACCCAGCACCGGCGGTGTTGCTTTCTCCCCCTCGCTCGGAAAGCGAACCCGGAAATGTAGCCATTCGCGTGTGTGTTTGTTGTTAAGTTGTGGAAATTTCTTTCCACACGGTGCAACAAACGGGCCGACCCGACCCGAAACCATCGGTTCCCTAATTTTCGGAGCCCTGGTGCGGTGGGCTTATCTAAAATCTACCGGTTATTCGATGGCACGCCGTCCTTGTTTTTATGTTGCATTTCTCCGTTTTTTTTTTTCGTTGTTAAAGGCCCGTCCCATTCCGTCCCTCTGCCTATTAATTGCTGATACTTTTATCTATGACATATGGCGACGATGGAACCGCGCTCGAGTGCGCACCGGGCCAACGAAAGGGCCAGCTGATTGTTTTTTTTCTTGTTTGGACCACCGGTAAACGGTTCGAGCTCGAGTTTCGAGTGGGCTTTCGGTCCCTCATAAACGCGGCCACGGTTATGTGGTGATGGTAATAAATATCGACTCGGTGCCGAGGGTAAGGCAGACCGCACCGCCAATGACACGCTCTAGCTCACGGCAATCGAGGATGCGCATGATTGCACCGCGATCGAGAAAAGATCGCCGGATTCCGATTCGAATCGGGGCCGACCGGGGGGTTCACCGGGGGTTTGATAAATGTTTGCTTCGATGTTTGAAATTGAACTCATTTGTAAGACTCACCTCGACGGGCAGCAGTCCAAACAAACAGTTCGCCCGGTGGTGGTTTGCATAAAAAACTTATCTATTTCAATTAATTCCTCTCAACACACTCCAAGCGCAACGACGCTGGAATGAAATATGATTGCATTGTTTTCTCCCACCCGCCCGGGCTGCCAGAACAGATCACAAACAATCACAAAAACCCGCGAGTGAGTGAGCTTCCATTTCATTATCAACTTAAGCTGCGCGACTCATAAATTCGC
>JXXA01004170.1:0-12045 GCA_000956255.1 Anopheles punctulatus | reverse complement strand
CCATTCCACAATGGGGGTAAAATGGGATGGCACCAACCATACCCCGGACCAGGCCAGGTCCATCCCAGCTTCTACCGATAGCGAACGCTAACGAAATTATCATTATCATCCCTCCGTAGCTGGTGGAGATTTCCCACCTGCTCTTCCATCCCGGTGTTTCGGGGACCCACGAATCGGTTTTGATCCACGACCAAGGTCCACAAACTATCGCTCGTTTGCTCGTAATTTAATTTTACTGCCGCCGCTGCCGCCGCGGCCGCCACGATTCGAAAAGGAAAGGCGCGATTCCGACGACAGCGAACGGCGACGAAGAGCTGTAAAAATATTATCAATCGTCCAACGGGAGGGCCCCCGGGCGCGGATTGATCCGAGGCAAGGACAGGCGCGTTATGTTATGTCGTCTTCGAGGGTTTTTTTCCTTATTTCTGCTTTGCTTTAGTACCGTTCGCCATGGTGTGGTGTGTTATTCATTCATTCGCCTGGCCAGCTTCCTTCCTTCTGGCCCGGCTGCAGCGAGAGCTTCTGGCTCTGGTGTGGTTAAGTTTTTTCCCGCTCCGAACATGACTACACGACACGAAAAGATGCCACAACATTGGCGCTCGGCGAGAAGGCGAAAGCGATAAAGATAAAAGCACTGGTTTGTTTTTTTTTTTGTTTAAGGAAGGAAACTTCCGATGCGAAGACGCACGCAGAACATCGGGATGGAAAGACGGAGCGAAAGAGAGGCTGCAAGATAAAACAACGAATAACAGAATGGAAATAAAATTAAGCAAGAAAAACATGGGAATCGGACAAAAGCGACAAGACGAAGGAACAACCTTATCGAACGGTGGCCGGTGGTGGATGCGCGGTGCTTCGCTTTGGGTCATAAATAGCAGCCGGAATTTTCTCCGCCGACCCCCAAATCCGTACGACGACGACGGCGAAGGCGTCACAGTGTGGATGAGTTTATTACTGTCATTCGGTCATTTTTGCCTCGACAACGACGACGACGCCGGCGACGACGACGACGTTCCTAGCAGCGAGGCACACTTTGATGGACCAGAACGAGGAAACGCCGCATTCGTAGACGAAACGAAACATTCCGCAAAGTACCCACCGAGTAAAAAATGGTCAAAAGAAACCCTTTTGTTTTTTTTTGTTGCTTTGTTTGGTCGTTACTTTGCACCCAAAAATTCTCCATTTTCCTGCTCCATCGCGAATGCGCGGTCACAAATCAAAAATCTTATTGCCGTTTTCGGGAGACCGGGTAATGATCGGTTTTTTTTTTGGGTGCTATTTTTTTTCTCTCCTCTCCCGTATCGGTACGGTTCAAACGAAGGCAAATCATGTTCGGCGCACCACGAGCAGGAGAACCTCGATGGGGAGGATCAAATTGAGGGTCATAATTCTTTTTGACTATTTTTAATTTGCGGCTTGCCCGGGCGATGGGTAAATTTTACGATGAGCAAGGGTGGTTTTGCTTCCTGTTTTTTGTTTCTTCCGTTGCGGGTCCAGCCGGATTGATTAGAGGAAAATCGACCCGTTGGGATTCTGTGGGATTGGGTTTAAACGTAAGTTCTGGTATTTGAATATTCGATAATTCCTCCATGAAGACTTCCAACATCAATCTTTTAATGAGTTGAATTATTCTTCGATCAAAGATTTGTGCTCCTTAGTCCAGGATTCGTCCCTAGTGAGGGTCTTCAAAAACCCTTGTCAATTGTTTTCAGATTTTTCCCGTCATTTCGTGAAACGGCCATCGTAACTTATCGGCCCACCTCAATACTCACCTCTTCCTTCGGTCATCAGAAATCGGTATTCCTAAGAAAATCGAATCCACACCACTTAATCTATCATTTTATTTCCACCCCGGCTGGTTCCCAGAATGCGTCACTCTATCCCTGCATTCCTCCCCTCCCACACCGGTCCGGATCATTTGTTGATTTGTTTGTTGACCGCCGATGACCCGGCCGGGACTACCTGCGCCCCCTCGGGACCGCTATCAACGGTGCGATTGATGAAAGGTAGTTAATTTTTGGGTCTTTGAATGTGGGAGGTCCACCAAGCGCTAAACGCGGGATTTCCGGCGGCGGCAAAGCGGGGCGAAACTCATTTGCAAAAGTGACCCAAGATGTGTATTAGCGGCAAATTATAGCGAAGAATCCTCGTCCAACCTCGCCGATGACGTTTTTTATGACTACTGAAGAGTGTTTTTATTATTTTTTTTTTTGTTAGTGGAAGGTAAAATTTATGTAAAAACCGCGCACCCACGATACCTTTTTCTTGCTAAATTTAAAATTAACTTTTTTGCCCTCCTTTTGCTGGCGAGGAGATGCTTTTGTTTGTTCCGTGTGCGAGCGCTGATTTCCATCCTGGTTTTCCTTTCTCCTTGCAGCAGGAGCGTAGCAACGAGCAGCCAGCAGTAGCAGCAGAAAACATGGCCACGTTCCACCCCGTAGCCGTAATTTCACTCCGAGCGGTAAATTTCACCTCGCAGCTCAGCCCTCGGCTCCGCAATCGTTCCAACTTCACGATCGCAAACTCTCGCCCGATCTGTAAAGGCGGTCTTGGATGCATCCCTGCTGCACCTTGATAAAATCAGATGAAATTCCATAAAACATTCTCGAATTTCGGATGCGAACCTCTGTCACCTTGCTCCCCGGTGCGCGCCCGGCAAGGAAAGCTACCACGGCTGCCGAAGCGAAGAAGGACACACTCGGTAGATGCAAATTACTGTTACGGTGGATGCTGCATTCCGAGGCGTACGAGCGAAAACCCATTTCCTGGCTGCCCGAAACGGGGAAAAATGGTCGTAGCAAAGTCCAAAATCTAATTTTCAATAAATTAGGATCAGTTTTCGGTTCCGGTTTCGGGTTCGGTTCTGCCGTGCCCGGTCGAACGTGGTGGAAGTTAGTTCGGTTCACCCGTTTCACCTGCGGTTGACACCGGCCGTGAACGATTCGCTGCGCCACGGTACGGCACTGGTGTGCCTCCGGAGGCGAGGAAAGCTTTGATTTTGCGCCAAAAATAAAACAAGCAAGCAAAAAATAGCATTCTCCACTCACTTGGAAGAAGTCTTTAATAATTGATTATTTTTAAACTCGATAATGGGACACGAGAAAGGGGATAAGCTGGAGCCGAAAATCCCCAGTCCCATTCGCGCAATTGTCATGAAAAAGGAAGCGCCCTCCAGGCGCAGTATTTGATTGTTTTTCCGCACCACACCCGTGTAAAGCTGTTGGTGCAAAATCCATTTTCCCCTTGTGACGAAATGGATGGAAGGAGTTGGAGCGAATTTCGAGCGTCTCCGCCTTCGCACGCGCTTTAAGCCCGCAAATGACCGCGGGATCTCGTTTGCGAGATCCATTTTCATATCCCATTAAACTTTAAAAGTTTTTTTTTTGGTAAGGGGAGGGGAGGGGGGACATTTCCAGCCGCCCTCGAGTGCGAGATGCATCTCATCCTACCGATACTGGAGACCAACGGCGCGGAGCCGGGCCGTCATCTTCCATCATCTTCGGACGCGTTCGCAAAAGTTTTGGGAAGAACAAGCTGGGAAACAGGGGAAGGAAATATTTCTTCATCTGGGAAGTTCTTCCCGCGTGTGCATGTGCGTGCGTGCGTGTGTGTGGAGAGCAAAGAGGAGCAGCATAAAGTGACCCTTTTAAGAGCAGCCTTCCAAAAACACGGACCAAAACAAAGAGCCGTGGAGATGAATTCCAGTGGTGCCACACATCATCACCCTATATCTGGAAGACACGCAGGCTCACACAGGCAGCAGGTCCGGCACCGACATGGACGCGTTCTCATCTCACTCATCTCATTGATGCGAAGATTTATCGTTCACCGCTCCCGCTCACCAGAGCACTCCTCCAGATCCCAAGGCTCAACTGCGCCTGCTACGATTGCCTTTTCCCAGCTGTGCCGGCAAGACGGAGCGCAACGCAGCATCCATCGCCTCCTTTGCTTGCTGGTAGCTGTGGCGATGGCGACGAGTGTGAAAGGCCCTGGAGAGACCGAACGAAGCACCAACACACACACACACACCTTTTGGGGAATGGAATAAACGGATCGTTTCCTTTTTCATCTCGCTCTCCCTGTCGGTCTCTCTGTCTGTCTTTCTTTCCACCCCATCTAGAAGGGAACCAATCGGTCAGTACATCCAAATTGAATGGTACTCTCCACCACTGCTGCCCCCTTCCTCGACCTGCCCTTCCGTACCCTTCTCGTCCACCGCACGGGTCGAACAAACCGGAAAGCTTTCGATCGCATCTAAGTTGTATACAAATTCCGAACGCTTTTCTGCCGCTTCTTCCGTCCCGCTCGCACGTCGATGCGCCTGGAACTTGGCGTTAGCATACCGTTCCGGATTGCCTCGGTCTGACCCCAACGTAGGCAACCTCATTCTCCCTGCAAACCAGACACACACACACACACACACAACCCAACGAAGCGGTGCTGCTGACCAAGAGCTCCCCGGGAGAAGTGTTTCGAGTGTGCTTTCATGCCCGTTTTCGGTGTGTCTTTTTTCGCGACGCAGCAGAGGCAGCACCAGCAGCAGCTTCGGCATCGGCATCGGCAACTTCTCTTCCCCTCGTTGCTCGCCTAGAACGCCTCCCCCGGGATGATGCTCCCTTTTTCCGGATGATTTGTTTCCATCTCTCGCCGGTGCCGGTTTTTTGCCGCCGGCGGCTGACCACTTTCCGAGACTCGTTTCCCTTCGGCTTGTGGGGCAAGGGTTTGCGAGAGCGCGAGGAAGTAGTGCAAGTGTGCAGGAGTAGTTCTTGGTGCGCTCTTTTTTCTTTTCCTGGCGCTGCCTCCTTCGCCGGCTTCTCTGGCGCGTTTTGCAAGGGAAAGGTAGTTTGTTGCTGTGGTTACGGTTGGATGGGAAAATGGTGTTTATGGAAAATTGGTCACCCACAGGCACCGGTTTTCGGTGTGCCTGCTATCGATAGCTGAGGCTGGTGCTGGTTCTTGTGGCGATGGTGGAATGCATAATGCACAAGCTGTTTTTTTCCCATCCAGCGGCAACTACAGGCCAGCGATCAAGCAATTAAAGCATTTTTTTTTCTTTAAGCGTTTCATTCAATTTTGTGTGAAAGACTGTTGGGAAGTGTGTCTGCTAGGAGCTCGTGGAGAAGAGTTGACGAAATTGACGGTAGAATTAATGGTCTGTTCTTGAGGGATATGTTGATTCGTATATTCACGAATCAATGGTCGTAATATTGGGAAGTTGAAATTGCAACATTTATTGCACTTGAATTGTTATAGTTGCTCGAGCAATTCTAATGCTTCTATCCGTCAAGTGTGTCCGTTTATATACTTAGGTTGATTTCCGCTTCAGTATCTAATTTAATGCATTGTTCTCCTCACGAAACTCAAAATTCTAAAGGTTTTATCAGACTTTTAGGTGATTAGGAGCTCAAGTTTACTCAAGTTTTCAATGCCAGAAAACTGCTAGGAATTGATCGTGAAAAGGTTCCGGGACAACCCTGGGAACCAGCTCGGAACTAGTGTAAGCGACGTTGGACGTGGGTCGAACCGGATCTTCGTGCTCCGTACACCGGGTCGTCCCTCCAAACCAAACTCGAAGCGACGAAGCACACCGAAACCACGATAAGCTTTCCATCCAAAGGCACGAAAAGACATGCCTCTTCGGACGGTCAGTCCAGGTACCAGTCGAACCCGAAAAATCATCATCTCGTGATCGCTCTCGGTCGGGACGATGGGCAAAACTTTCACGGAGTTGGATTTGGGTTAGTTACGGCTCTCCGGTGTAGCATCTTCGGCGTGGCCGTAGTCGGACGTGCCGCCGGTTCGCTCCACTCCACACGCGCGGAAGATAAAAGATACACAAACACACACTGCCTGCCGTTGGGGAAGACCCGATTGTCGAGGCAATTTCGACACCACCACGCTGCTGGGACGGTAGAATTGGGAGCGACTACCACCATATCACCCCCATTGCTAGACGAACCCCTCGGTGCGGGCGCGCGTCACGTGATCTTCGGCGAGCAAAAGTCAGGTACGGATGTGATTCCACCGCAAAACGGTATAAAAACATTGGGTAGCTAAGACAACACCCTCCCCACGTCACGAAGGCGGCCCGTTTTCGTGTGCTGCGTCGAGCTGCCCAACCTCCAGCGAAGGCGAAGAAATCAAGATGTGTTTTACATCTCATTTCTTGTGTTGTGTTTTTTTCCCCCTAGCCTCACAAACATTGTCTCGCAAAGGGTTCGTACGGTGAACTTGGGCTACCTTACTTATGCTGCCTGCTGCCTGTCGCCGTCATCGTCGTCGTCGTCCCCACGGAGGCATCGGCCGAGGCCTAACTAACTAACGTTTGCCAGATTTCGTTTGTTTTATGTCGCGGGACGGTTTTTTTCCCTCACCCACCCTGTTTTCTTGATTCCGCTTCACTTCTCGAGCGAACGTTTGTCGTAGTGGTCTTTACATTTTTTGCCGCTGCTGGTGCGGCGTTTTGTTTTACTGCTTTCTTAAGGTGTCCTTTATTTGTTTTTATCGTCCGGTGGCTCCCACCGTCGCTGTCGGGACGGGATTTGATTTTTGGTGCCGGAGCTTAGGGTTCGGGTCGGGTGTTTAAATTTCACCGCACGGTAACGCCAACATTGTCAAACTTGATGGGTGTTGGGTGTGCGAGTGTGTCTCGCTGGCAGTCGAAACCGCCGGCCAATTACTTAGCTCGGTGTGGCGGGAAGAAAGGGTATCGTGATTTGATTGTTGGACATTCATTTCTAATTGGAAGCTTGTACTTCTAGGGAGAAGCGACAATCGCTAGCTCTTTAAATTTTGCTTGAAGATTTTTTATTCCACTAAGATGCTCAGTAAACTGTTCTTTCTAATGAAATTGCTTATCTTTTAGTTTTATTTTCTGTACCATCGCCATTACTAAATTCCTAAAAATGAATTTCCAATAATAATTTGATTGAAATAGTTTGATAAAAAATATCATAAAAATAATTACCGCTGATTAACATCAGCCATTGGCTTTCCACTGAAATCTCTGATTCCCGTTAACTCGTAATGCTCCTTTCCCATTTCAAGAACAACATCCAAGAAATCAGAGCCCATCCACTCGATTGCAAAGCTCGGACACTCCAGGAGGATTACGCCTTACGGCTAATTCCGGCGATTCTCGTCGCAAGGGTGTGTTCTGCCGGGGCACCCGGTCGGGCAAGGTTAATTTGAATATACACCGTACCCATTCCAACAGTGGTCCAACGATTTAATTTGACTTCCTCCGAAACAAAACAAAACAAAAAAATAGTCAAACTTCCCCGAAGAAAAAAAGCTTCCCTAGCCCCCAAATGGCTTCGATGGAGGCTCGATCCGTGGCGTGTTTTCTTAATATTTACCGACCGAAAAGCAACGAAAGCACTGCTCCAACGGACGCCTTCGGGGTGATGCGTAACACCGTCCGGACGACCCACTTCAAACACAAACAAACAAACACACACACACGCAAGCTGGTTCTGGTGCGCAAAAATACGCCAAACGATTCGTAACGACCCGCTTTGGCTTGTTTTGCTTGTACGGTCCAATCGCTGTACATCTGTGTTCGGGACCGGGGTATGCTCGTGCGCCCAGGGTCTATTAGTTCTTTGGCCGCCCTCCCTTCGGTGGTGTGGAAGCAGATGAGAGAAAAGGGAGACAGGGTAGATGATGCGTGTGCGTGCAGTCCATTAATCATTCATTCATCCGTCCATTCTGGTTTTTCCCGGCCCTTGTAGTACTACGGTGGCCACGATGCAATCGGAATCGTTCGGTGCGGTGAGGAAGCGTTCTTACACGGGATTGGATTGAAGTAACCCCTCAGACGGTCGTTAGAGCTTTTGGGGGGGTAGAGGCGATGCTGGTGGTGGTGGAAATAGTGCTGCCGGTCGGAGCAACATTCGCTCGAGTCAAGAAGTGGCCAGAAGTAGCGGCAAACTTGATGTAAGTGAGTGACACCTCTCCCAGCCACGTCCTCCGCCCAGCCTTCTGTGCGTCTTATCGATCGGTCGGGATGGTAGTGGTGGTTGGTGGTGTCGTATTAGTACGAGACGTGGAAAACTACACCGTGAAGAGTTTTGCGTTCCCTCCCGGTTCGGTGCGCTTCGTCCTGAAACGACATCAATAATCGATTATTTCGGCCCGTAAATGGACTTGGTGGTCAAACGCTGTAGCTTCTCGGTGGAACGAAGGGAACGTTATGCGGACATCGATGAAGGTGGGCAAAGATGACAGAACTTTGGCAAAACTTTCGAACGCCCACGGTTCCGGTTTTCGGTGTGTTTGAGCGAACGGTCAGTGTATCTTGTGCGTCCTGTCGGATGTGTTTCCGCCCTGCCGGGAACGCATCGTTTGCAGTTCATCCTTCATTACAACCTACTCCGGGGAGTGTCCGTGGAGCACTGCAAAAGTAATAAAAAAAAAGAAACGAAACACATTCAACGGGCCCCGGCAGGAAGCGCTGATGATGATGATGAACACGAAGAGCTACAAGCGGGGTAGAAAAAAATGGATAACACGACCAGCGAGGTGTTGCGGAATGTAAACTTTAACACAGTGTGCACACCATGGCTGGCTGGATGGATGGATACGGTACGCGGCTGGAGCCGAACCGCTCCACCGTTTGCGCTTTGTCAAGATGGAAAGAGAAATGATGGCGCACGGTTTGATAGATGTGTTCGAGGGCGCTCCTGTCACGCGACCGAGTCCTTGTCCTGGAAAGCTTCTCGCTAGTGCTGCTGGTGCCGCTGTGTTCCACTTTCCATCATCTCCGGCCAGCCACTTCAAACCACCGCGATGATCGAGAGCGTCCGATAAGCAGTACCGGCAGGATGTGCTAACTTCGCCATTACGCCAACGGACGCATCCTTGGCCACCTCCTGGGCCAAGCGAATGCTAACTACGCCCGAAGGTCTCTTTCCGAACGAACGAAGGAAGGAAGGAAGGAAGGACGGAAAGGGGAGGGCATTATGCAATATCTTTACTGGTGCGGCGAAGAATGTCCATCAAAAATACCACGCCGATTTTAATTACTTCCACCGCAGTCCCAGCAAAAGCGCGTGAAATATTTCATGAAAAATGTTGGCACCTTACGAGATGCTTGCTTTGAAACATTTCTCTCCCTCACGCACACGCCGTTCGCCCCCCTTCACCCGTTGCTGCCCGGACTGCTTACTGGGATTGAATTTAATTTTGTTAAAACACTTCAAGAGCAGCTTCCTCCGCAACGTGGTGTGGAACAAATTGCGTTGAAAAACGATCACACTAATAATAATCACCCCGCGGAGCAACAGCAACAACGCCGGTTTGCTGGCTCATCTGGGTCCGGCTGGTTGCCTTAATGGTTTTTGCGCTACCCCTTCGCTCGGCGGGTGGTGGATCGATTTTTCAACGCGCCCAACCCCAGCTGAGTGCATCGACTCTGCGGTGGAGTTTGGCCGTTGGAGGAATCCTTTCGTTAGAGTTTGTTTTTTTTTTATAGAACGCACAACGGGCAACGGATGGCTAAGGATGTTGTTTTTTCACCCGCTCCGGTGCCAGGAATCGAAACAGTCGGCCACGACAGATGCACTCAAGTGGCTTTTCGGGCCGCTCATCTGTCACTGTGTGCGGTGTGGTCACGCGGGGCTACCCTCGAGAGGACGCACCGTCGAGGAAACGCCCGGAAAATCCACTCGACTAATCGACGACAACGACGGGAGTAGTGACGAGGGTCAGCTCAAGTGGTTTTTCATTGATTTTCTTTTTTCAAATAAACCCAAAAATGGGAAAGGTAGTTTTTGGCGGTGCAGGAGGGAGGCTGAGAGAGAGAGAGAGAGAGAGAGAGAGAAAAAGGCATAAACCACTCACACTAATGATGGTCCATTTTCAAGTTCATACATCGATCATTCGAGTGTGCGTCGTTCGTCCACTCGACGCGCTTCTATTTCCCATTTCCCGTTCTCCGTTCCAGACGGCAAAACTCCTCTCAGTGCTCGAAAGTCCCCTCCCGAGCGGTCGCTAGGGAAACTAGATCAACTAGACATTGGAAGAGGCGGAAGCAGCGAATTAAGGAGAACCCAACGAAGAGCCCGAAAAACGTGATAAACCCGATGATTAATTCTTGTTTATGAATATTAGTCAATTAATTCAATTTGGACCGAATTCCGCCTCGGGCGACGTTTCCGGGCGCCGCCAAACGAGACCAACACCTCCTCCTCCTCCTCCTCCTCCTCCCATCTCCCTTTAGCGCGTCGTGGAGTGATGTGTTCCCCACAACATCCCCACGATCTTATTCGACCGGCGTTAACATACAATGTACGAACGCGCGTTTAAGTAGCGCTCGGCGAGTGTTAGTGTTTTTGGGTGATGCTGGCGGTGGTCGCGGTGGCAAAAATCGTGACGCCAAGTGACGGCCATCTAATGAAGATGTATGCAATATTTATGAAGCCGAGCCGAGTACCAGGGGCCGGTTTTTTTTCGCTTTCCGTGAGCTGAGGTGTCTCGGACAGCTCATATTTCTCCGGCTTTCTCGGCGGGCTTACACGCGTCCGTAAGCTGCTTGCGAGTGTTCGTATGTGGGTGTGTGTGTGTGCAAGGTGTTTAAAACGCGAATTTATGAGTCGCGCAGCTTAAGTTGATAATGAAATGGAAGCTCACTCACTCGCGGGTTTTTGTGATTGTTTGTGATCTGTTCTGGCAGCCCGGGCGGGTGGGAGAAAACAATGCAATCATATTTCATTCCAGCGTCGTTGCGCTTGGAGTGTGTTGAGAGGAATTAATTGAAATAGATAAGTTTTTTATGCAAACCACCACCGGGCGAACTGTTTGTTTGGACTGCTGCCCGTCGAGGTGAGTCTTACAAATGAGTTCAATTTCAAACATCGAAGCAAACATTTATCAAACCCCCGGTGAACCCCCCGGTCGGCCCCGATTCGAATCGGAATCCGGCGATCTTTTCTCGATCGCGGTGCAATCATGCGCATCCTCGATTGCCGTGAGCTAGAGCGTGTCATTGGCGGTGCGGTCTGCCTTACCCTCGGCACCGAGTCGATATTTATTACCATCACCACATAACCGTGGCCGCGTTTATGAGGGACCGAAAGCCCACTCGAAACTCGAGCTCGAACCGTTTACCGGTGGTCCAAACAAGAAAAAAAACAATCAGCTGGCCCTTTCGTTGGCCCGGTGCGCACTCGAGCGCGGTTCCATCGTCGCCATATGTCATAGATAAAGGTATCAGCAATTAATAGGCAGAGGGACGGAATGGGACGGGCCTTTAACAACGAAAAAAAAAAACGGAGAAATGCAACATAAAAACAAGGACGGCGTGCCATCGAATAACCGGTAGATTTTAGATAAGCCCACCGCACCAGGGCTCCGAAAATTAGGGAACCGATGGTTTCGGGTCGGGTCGGCCCGTTTGTTGCACCGTGTGGAAAGAAATTTCCACAACTTAACAACAAACACACACGCGAATGGCTACATTTCCGGGTTCGCTTTCCGAGCGAGGGGGAGAAAGCAACACCGCCGGTGCTGGGTGCTGCAGGGTGGGTTTCATTTCACGAAAACAAAAACCGAAAAAAAAGAGAAAAAAAACACCGAGACCGATTTCCGTTTGGCGAGACATCGCGCGCATCGAGATACGTATGGCAGGGGAATATATACAAATTGGACTACCACCGCTGCATGCGCACGGCCGGGCCAGTGTGCAACGTGTGTTTTCGCCTGATTAAGACGTGTTCATGGTCGTTGGTTTTATTTTGTTGCATTTAATTTTTGGTCTACAACGAGGGAGAGCGGTCCGGAAAGAGCGTCAACATACGCTTCACGATTAGATAGGGCCACGAACGGGCAACAGAAACATAAACTTTCCACGTTGCATTCGGCTGATGTTTGGGCTGGTCTTAATTGTGTTAATCGCGGTGATGAAAACATTGTCGTATCGGTGCTGTCCTGCTTAACTTTCGGGTCCCATAAAATGGATCAGCGATTCGGTTCGTTTGTTGGTGCATCAAAGCTGACAATGCCATCCAATAGACGCATTGGTCTTAATTTGGAATTGAGCGCTGC
>JXXA01004168.1:0-10451 GCA_000956255.1 Anopheles punctulatus | reverse complement strand
AAAAAAACAATCACAAATCTTTCGAAGGCCAAACGTTCGAAACACATTCGGCTAAATTGCATCCGGCTTGGGGAGGTGGGGTGGGGGGCAAAAGAGAGGGAAAGTGCAGAATTACACCCTGCCGCGAATTGGGAACCCACGTTCGTGGAACTGAAAATGTCATGATGATTCGTTGGTGTGGTCTCCTTTACGCAAGCGACGGACTTTTAATAAATAGTTTGCGGTGTGTGTTAAAATTTTGAGCCTTTTTTAATACTGCGCTTCAAACCACAAACGTCTGTCTTGGTTCCGGTAATTCTATTTCCAGATGAGACGAGCAACAACTTCATACAAATAAAAAAAACAAGAACGAGCTTCATTCGCGCAGGATTCTATCAGCAAATCTGGCTGCAAGCATTCGTTGCTTCACTGGCTTATTTTTTATGGAGTGTAATGAAAGCCCTTGAAATGACTTAACCGTACATATAAACGTTATGGTCACCATCGAGCATGTCAGTTTTACTTGATAGCACAAATACGAAGCATGCGCACGAATGAGCCGCTTAAGTGGACCAAACTCTATGACAAGTGCCCGGTCGCCCGGTCCAAGTGGACAATGGACAGATCGATGGATTGCTCTTGATTTCCGCACCGTCAGACGAATCCTTTCAACCGTAATGGACCGGTATGCATCGGTTCGGTTGGTGAGTGTTTGCTTGCTGAGGTTCAAAATTGGGTCATGCGTCCAGCCGGCCGTATCTACCGCCTGCCACGCGTGAGACGCGGTCATGATCATGGCCACGACCTACAAACCAAGACGGTTCAACAAACGCACATACTCATACAGCCACACACGTCAGTGTGGTGAAGTTGATTAGATGAGGTGGCAATTAAACAAAAATGGTTAACGTTCCGGAAACGGAACGGCGAATATCTCGAGTACCCACCCCGGAGTACCCACCCGGAGTAGGTTGGGAATGTGTTCGTACCGTTTCGTTGCTCGTACTGCGCCGTGCGTCAATGGGGCAAAATTAAATAACACCCCAATGGTGGTCGGTCGGTGCGATAGAGCAAACAAAAATCCAGACCGGCCGCCGGCAGTCTCTCAAATTCAACAAAAAAAAAACAAACTTATAAAAACGGCCAGCTTCCCTAGGCCCAGTTCCGTTTTAATGGGCTGGATAATTTTATTTGCCCGTCGTGGTGGTCGAGTGGTGGTACCGCGCACTCCAGCGCAGAGGTACTTGTTTGGTACATACCGAGTTTTCGTACAAACCCACTGTGCTTGGTCGCTACAAAACGCACACCCCACTAAACGACTGCCGTGTCCCGATGCGGCACGGTTTGGCGAGTTCAAGCACCCCGGGCGTCGCGGCAAGCCAAGGTGGACAGAGGCAACACATTCGTCCGGGAAGGGTATGCGAAACTGGTATGAAAAATGGCGGGAACGGTCACTGGCAGGCGACCGATCCTCCCGCAGCAGAAAGGTGCTTTATTGCTTTATGATACGGTTGATACTCGACCTGATTGGATGGGCAGCTCGATTTGGCCAGCATTCACCTTCAAGCGGTGTCTCTCCCTCACTCTGCCATGGCTCGTCGTTCGGACAAGACCACTCATTAGGGGTCTAAAAATTTATGACTAACGTCACTGTCCATCCACTGCCTCGGCGTCCATTCTCGGGCGCTTGGTTGGCACGTGCTGGAGCGTTTTTCCATACCGTTTACCGGGGGCAACGAAGAAAGAGGCTACTATCGGAATTCACTAAACATTACCGTTGACATTAAACGTTTTTTTCTCCATCTTCTTATTTCTTCCCCAGGTAAGAGCGCCACGGATCAGGCTAAGACTAGACTTTCGCCGATAGGAGGTGAAAGGTGGATGAGTTCGAGCGTAATGACGGTGATCGATGCAAATGTAGCAAATTGTAAGTCTCGCTCACAGTAGACGGA
The DNA here is from genome assembly GCA_000956255.1 of Anopheles punctulatus. Classification (NCBI taxonomy): domain Eukaryota; kingdom Metazoa; phylum Arthropoda; class Insecta; order Diptera; family Culicidae; genus Anopheles; species Anopheles punctulatus. The sequence continues at coordinate 8,520 of JXXA01004168.1, read as the reverse complement.
CGGTACCGCACGGTACACGGATCGGTGAGAGCCTTTCACGGGAAAAGCAAACATTGTGCGATAAAACAGCAACCGAACTGTTGTCAATCGGGATGGGAGCAGATGGGAGCGTGCCAAAACAATGGCGGTAAAGGTAAAGGGAACCAAGCGTTGCCATCTTCACCGGAATCCCCTTCAAACGGTCAACAATGGTTCAACAAATGATTGTCGATTATTTAGTTCTTTAATTTAATGAACCTTACAATTTGATGGGTAATGTATTCATCAGGCTGGGGACAGGAGTAGAAGCCATCGCCACAGAGAGTCCACGCTTGCGAGCACCTTGTTTGGAGACAAGTCTGTTTAGAAAGTCCTAATAGTCAGTTTAAATGTGTCTCTTCGAGACGTTATTATTTAAAACGTTTTTAAAACGCTATTATTTAAAACGCTTTACGTGAAATGAGGAAGTATCCTTGATCTGCTCTATAATTACTTTTATTTTTAATACTTAAACCCTCAATTCTCAAAGATGCCCAAGTTACAGAAGCTATACATCACAAATAGCTTCTCACACAGAAAGAGGCTCACATTTAAACAGAAAATGGTAGCAAAATTCAGAAACAAACTTTTGAAACAATGACCATCCCAACGAGATCGGCATTTAAAAGATGAAAATAATAAAAAAGGCTTTTAAAAGATTTAAATGGGGTCACGATAAAAAATTAACGACGATAATGTCCATTACAGAAGATATTATGCTCAATATTGTAGAAGCAATGTGTCATCGAAACCATTGAGTTTCCGATTCTCAATAATGGAATCTTAGAGGCTAATCTAAATAAATAAATGTAGAAATAAGCCAGCTTTGTTTGCAATTAATAAATTAAACTACTATCACATTTTATGAAACACCCTTTTTTTAATCCATTATTTTTAACGCTTCACTCTGTTAAATATGGATATAATTCAGCTTGAGCCACAGGACATAATTTGTTGTTTAATTGGCAACATTGCTAGCACAGACGGGTTCTTTAAGGCTTAAACTATCAAGCCCGTAGTAGTACTTGGCATTTCTCACTCGCTCCCGCTTTCTTACTCGCAACAAATATGGCAAAACAAAGCTCTCCAAAGTTATGAGCGGTTAAATCTGCCACCCAATGAACCGCTCGGTGCATAAGGTGACCCGCGATCTGGCTTTAATCGTCCAAATGAGCGGCCGCCGCAAGATAACCGCATCGAAGTATTACGCGAACGCATTCCCCGCTTCCCGTGGTTTGCTACTTCACGCAACGGACGAACGAATGCTGCCACGCATTATCGGGGCGCTCCGTTTTTATTTTCTCCGAGCCGGCAGCAATCGTAATCGATAAGTTAAACGATTATCGTCGGTCGCACGGAGCAGCTACGAACAATTTTCCGAGCTAAATGCATAAAATTGCATTGCATAAAACCCTTTCGATTTCTCTCCGGCCGAACGGCAGGGCTCGGCAAAAAGGCATAATATTACGCACGCGCGATAGAAGGTTTGTTGGGCGTTCGGGAGCATTTCACCGCTCGTGGTTCGCTTCACGCTCGTTCCTTGCCTGGCTGTCGGGTGCATGCTGTGCTACTGGGCTTGTGGTGCGATGGTTTCCCTCCGTCTGCGCCCGAACGAAGGTTTTCAGGTTCAACAAACTAATCGCAGCACGGCGTGCTCTCCCACGCGGCCATTTGCCATTGCCGTTCAGCTGAAAGTGAAGGTGAAGCAACGCCCCGGGCCGTGATCGGCTTATCGTGACCCGGGCTGCGGAGTGGAGTGTTTTGTTTTCACCCGAAACCACCCTTCTTCCACCGTTTCGCGGGAGCCGAAATCCAACGTGAACCCTTGCAAGTGCTGATTGGCTAATTATTTAGTCCGCTTAGATTCATTTCACCGAGTGACCTTGAATCGATGGAGAATGTTCGCACCCTTTCGCTTTCCACCCTCGTTTCCACGTGCACGCACAGGTCTCAGGATTGTTTCGAGGCGAGCGCTGTGCGGGAATAAAACTGAACAAAAAAGACAACGCCACATTTCTCAAACCCAATTAAAACCCATTCGCGACCGTTGTTCGGCGAAACAGGCGACGGATCGGATGGATTGGCTGCCGGTGCTTTTGGCAAACGCGCCGGAATGCCAGAAGTGAGAGTTTGGTGGTCATTTAGTTTCGATTTCCAGCCCGAGCCCTTACGCCTCGGGCCACCATTTGGCGGCCAGCGTCAGTGCCCGCCAGGCCGTTGCACAAACAGTAAGCTTCGAAAGTGGGTGCGGAAGAATTTCCTCAAAGAAGATGGGAAAGAAAACACAGCACACACAAACACAGCCCGTCGAGAGTCGGGAAATGTTTTATGCATGTCGAGTCGCGCAGCGTTTCACGAAATTACACGGGTTACTGCACTTTCTTCCGCTGCTGCATGTGGCGAGATGCCGCCGGTCCGGGCACACCCAGCGCCCGGCCGGGAGGCGCGTTCTACACGGCCGTAGCGACGTGCAGGCCCTCCGCCTGTCCCGTGCACCGAATGCGAGATACGGCCACACGAACGCGAAGGTGTGACTCGCCGTGCTTCATTCCATTTGCGATCGATTTGCACAGATTTTACAAAACACAACGGCCGTCGTCGTCGTCGTCGTCGGGCGTACAAAAAACTTAAAGCGACGAACCCGGCGAACCGGCAAACGAAGCGCAACGCGTCACATAGAAATGCTACGGTGAAACCGTATGGTTCTATTTGTGTTCGTATGCAGGTGTATGTGTGTATGTGCTTGTGTGTATTTTCATCCAGTCGATCACGGTGTGGAATTTAAATGCAAACGAACAACCCACACAGAATGAGCGGACGCGCGCGCTGCTGAAAGAGAAACCGGCAAGGAATGCAAGGTCCGATTCCCTCCCGCATTGCGAAACCCTCCGATCGAATGGCGCGTGAGAAAGACAGCGCGGTGCTGGTTTCTGCGGTCGGCGGTGTTTACTATTCGCGATCTCACTGAACTTCCAACCTGGCGTGACCCGAAACCCGCGGCAAACATTGTCAAACCGCGCTAAAAACGCACCGCCACCAATTAGCGCGTCCAGTCATAAATCGAACCGAAGTAACAAGCCGTCTCAGGTGCTGGCGCAAATCGTGACGCCGGTGGACCTTTCACAGAAGTCCGGGCAGAAAAGCCACCGGCAGTTATGGGGTTTTCGCGACCGCACCGGCTTGTTGAGTGATGAAGTGCTAATATTTCACCGGTTGTTTTTTTTTCAACCACTGAATATGGATTGATATTCAGTCGCTTCTCTGAGACTGTTTCAATTAGACGGTTACTCGTTGACAATCGGTTGCTGCAGCTTTCTTTTGTTGTCACTGAAATCTATACAGTTTAAGTATTCAATTTAGCTGATGTAATTAGCGATATAAAATTGTAATATAGGCTTATCAATTTATTAAAAAATCCTTTTATAGTTGGGAAGTTAAAAAAACATGTTGCTTTCTAATGAAAATCGTAAAATAAAAATATGATATTAATTCTCTAAAGGGACTGGAGAAGAAAGTATTTAAAATATTTTAAAACATAAAAAATATTTTTAATCGATTAGAAGAAAATCATATAAACCACACATGCACAATTTTGAATGTTGAAGGAAAACTGACGGGAGAAAAGAAAGCTACCACAGCATTTAAAACATCACATCCTTTGTATCGAATGAACAAATCAATTCGATCCGTTTTATAAAATCTCGACACTAGGGAAAACTCTTCTGAACCAGTTAATTACTACTAAAATGTGGAATAAAATTTGTTTCCATTCGAGCCACTATTTGGTAAACCGAAGCACTGGTTTTGTTTCTCATACATTAATTAATGTGGTTCATAAAATGTTACTCATATTTCACGGAATCGATTTGAATATCGATCATTTTTTCATGCAAAAATAATGCTTTCAATTATATTTCGAAACAGACACTTGTTATCATTGAAACGCAATTAAAACGCACATCGCTTGTGGTTGGTGAAGTTAAAACTAAGCTACAATTTGCCATCAACCGGATCTCATCGTCATCGTTTCCCAGGCTGCATTCCTGCGGGTCAAAATCCGCTCACAGCCCGGCATTTTCCCATGCTCGCGTTCGTTTGCAAACAAGTTGTTCGGAAAAAGGGCTTAAGATCACCCTACCCCCCCCCGTTGCATGCACGCGCTACCATCATCATATCAGCTGATCAAACTGCCGAACGCTGTGAACGAATCGACCTGCCCCTAAAACGCCGCCGCAAACCGTCGGGACTTGACGCACAAAATACATCATCCCATCACAGAAACCAACCTAGCGAACCTCGTGACAAACGGTGCATAATAACTGGTTCGGTAGGCCCGCAGTTCCATGTTCTATTTTATGCTCGCTAGTGAAAAATCAGCTGTACCGACGAGCCGGACGGGCACACCCGGCAACAGCAAGTCGTCTTTTTCGTTTTTTTCGGATGAAACACGCGGTAGCGCGCGAGTAGAAGCGGTGAATAAATAAGACACACAAAAATAAGCTTCATAAGTAAACACCGCGTCGGGTGCAGTAAAGTAAACGAAATGTACATATCAAATAGGATACGTTCGGGCAGGAAAAACAAACCGGATCGCGACGCCACGCAACGGTGAGTGAGGTGTGTAGCTGCCACCCGCCCTTGACGGGGGCCATTTTCCATCCTCTCGTATGCTTGCTTTTTCCCTCCTCTATGGCGTGCACGTCGGAGTGGCGTGTACCGGGGAGTCCGGAGGTGATCCCGCGCAGCCACGGCTGCTCCGTCGCATGTGGCACTGCGAAAACTGGGTTATGTGTCTTGTAGCGTAAATTTTTACGACTTTCCTTCGGCTGCTGCTGCTGCTGCGCTGATTACAGACGATTTTGTCGAAAGCCCAGTAGGCGGTGCAAACCGCAACGTATGTTTGCGACTAGAGAATGAGGAAGTAATTTTGCAAATCCACGCACAGAGTTTTACCGATTTTGATTTTCATCCGTTTTTTTTTAATTTCACGCACCGCGGGGATATTTTATTTAAAAATACTAATCAATAGCAAACATGGTGTTCTAATTTTCTTCACAATCTTCACTCTCACACCTGCTGTTGGTGGTAGCAATAATTTCTTTGCTACACACGGTATTTACTTAATCAAAACCGCCAATTGCGTTTATATTTTAACATTGAACAAAATTTTTACATTTAAAACTACCCTTTTCTTATAATTCTAATGTAAGATATTTAAAAATATACAGGTTACGATATGAAAACAAATTTTACGAAAGATGCTATTGCATCGGCACAGCCAAACCAAAATGTAGAAGCAAGAATTATTATTTTATTTCCACTTTTCACATTTAAAACTAATCAGTTTCATAAATATTATTATAATAGTCATTTTACAGAATGGGTTTTGTTTAAGATCAGCAAACATTAATGAATTTTCTTTGCTATCATGTTTAGAACTTTTGTAATTTATACGTTTCATTTGTTTCATATGCTAAATAAATTGAAATAGAATAAATTTTTAATTCTTTTTATATATTTGATTTAAGAAATTCTGGGAAAATACTATAAATATTAGTACAATCCAAAGAAATTCCTTATTGTTCTTGATCAACTATGTTTCCATTCCCATGTGAAGCAATCGAAACTGGCTGAGCCGTTCACCGATATCATGTAATGAATTTATCGTAAAACGGTTAAAATTTAGCACCCCGTTTTTTCCCCGTTAGTAAAGACTCTGCTGAGGAAAGTTGTGAGATGCAAACTTTTCACACGCAAAACTGAATAGCAATAGATCATCAACGCGATAGAGATTGTTATCGAAAGTAGTGGAAATGCCACAAACGTTTAAACGAATGTCCACACAGCCGTTTTACCACGTATGGGATCGATTGGGACAACTGTTACGGTTTTGTTAACGATTACCGTACGACCGACGCCTTGGGTGTGATAGAAATCGTGACGGAATAATAAAAACGTTCCTAATCATAATCAACGTTACGACCGACAAGTAGATAGCGGTCGCTGCTTGCTCAAACATCACTTTCGCTTGAATCAACATTTCCAAAGGTAGAGTGGGTCGAGTCATGTTCGTGGTCGGTACACATTAGAACGTATGGTTTAATCTCGCAACATCCGGCACTATTTATCCAATGTATTTTCAAACCATCTATCCTTCCATGGTTTAGATAATAATACAAATTACCATCGGCCAGCAACCACAAAAGCCTTCGAATGGTCACGGAAATGCAGGATGGTAAACTCCGCTCCTGCGAAAAGGGCTTTCCAATTTTCGAATCCTGACCCCGGTCGGCGTCGGCAGTAGTAACGCGTGCTCAAAGGGAAAATAAAAGATTACCCATTTTCGATACCTGCCGTTAGGCATGATGGTGACGATTTGTTTGAATTCCGGATCGCATGCGGTGCGTTTTTCGGACGATTTTAGTTTTCAAGGCATACACGCGCCATTAGTGGTAGTAGCACAACAGTTCCCGCAGTTCTCGACGTGTGACGAGGTTTTTATAACTCCCGCCCCGGTTCACAACGATGGTAGGGTAGTAAAATAAATTAAAGCCTATTATTTGCAGCGCACCTTTCCCGCCGACGGAATTCGTCTCGCACCCGGTACGAAACCGACGATCACCGACCGGCTCCGGTCGCTAATGAGAGCAAAACCTGCCACCAAGTGTGTGTAGACCGCGTCTTCGCCTCAATTCGGGGCTGGAGGTTTTATTTTTTTTCCTGTTCGTTTCGATTCGATTAACTCAAAGTCGGGCGAAAGTGACAGTGTTTTTTTTTTTGCTTTTCTGAACGTTTTTTCCCCCCGTTTTACGATCCAGCGCAGGGAAAACAAAACACTTTCGAACGATCCTCGTTTGGGAGCGAGCGAGCGAGTGATGATAGCGAAAGTCCATCGTTTATTATTGCATCGATCAATTTCAGCGCTGTAAAAATGCATCCATCCCATCCGGTCGGGATGAATCGACGCAACGATGATTGCCCATTAGCTCGTCTTATGATACGGCAGCGAACGGCTTCATGCACGCACTTTCCGACAATCGGGATGTCACGTTTGCATTTCGGGCTGATGTCGCAATCCGAAAAGCTATGACTATCTAGACAGAACAAACAAAAAAAAGAAAAGAACCAACAAACAAATACCCCCGACCCTGCCCGTGGTTCTCTGCTACACTTTGTTGCACGCACGATAAACAAAAACACTGCGGAAGATAGCGCCGAAGAGGTGCCGCACGCGTTTGCTGATACTTTCCGCAGGGTAAGCAACAAAGCAAACGATAGTACCATAAAACGACTACATCAAAGGGTCATGACCGTGCCCTGGACTTGTGCAATAATGTCCGGGTTGAGCTACATTTTTGGAGTGTTTCAAACGCAAATGTTTCTCATTTTCTATGTGTTGAATGTTTCAATTAAAATAAACAAACAATTCCGCTACTAAACAATCGTTGCCGAATTCCAAAATTGAGATTAGTGAATCTTATCTGGCTTTTATTTCTTATCTGTTTTATTTGTTGTAATTATGAAAAAATAATATTTAAAAAGGATTTTATTTCTGCAACAATATTCCATGCACGAGTCTTATAATTTATCTCACAGCAGAGTACGTCTTGGGAATATTTGCTAAAACTCAAATTCAATCAAACTGTGACTGCTCGTATAAATATTTATATAAATGCCTTGGATGCTGGAAGATTTCAACAATAATCTTCTGTTCATTGCAACCTTAAAGCGATGAAGCACAAGCTTTTATGACAAAATTATTCCAAGTTTATAGAGGATGATAATATCTAGCAAAGTTCAAAACTTCTGTCTGAATTCTATTCCATCCCTTTAATAAATTCTTAATAACTTTGATAGAATTTTTGTTTTGGATTTAATGAATCGTTTAGTCGTTTGAAAGATGTGTTACGAGGTAATTAAAAAAAAGATCGTTTATCAACCATTCTGGCTCCAAACTAAATCGGGTTCGAGGACGATTTATTTATTCGAGACACTGGTTAGTTCGTCTCACAATTGAATATTTTAGTGAGATTTACGTTTTAATTCCCACATAAGAAAGAACTTCGGTGAAAGAGCTCTTGATGATTCAAAAATAGACATGAAATTAAACATCATTGATTTAGTCGGAGCCAGAACGTTTTCGATCATACCAAAATAGATCGTTGAATCGAGTTTTTAATACCATTTTAAGCAAGTTTTTCCCTTGCTTTTCTGTTGATGTAATTCTAGCCTCTTCCACTTATTTGATGTTCTGAATTTCGACCGCTGAACATGGTATCGCTGAATGCGGTAACGCGGCGCTAGAAACATTCACCGAATTTTACCAACCTGTATTACGATGCTCCACAAGCTACCGATCGATCGGGCAGGGAAGAAGAAAAAAAAATCATCACCAACACCACAAAGCGAAGAAGCGTACACACACACTAAAAAAACAAGCTTCGAATTCCAAACATAGCAGCGAGGCGTTCGGTTGTTTGGGTACGAACTGGTTTCGTACCG
>JXXA01004165.1:0-13231 GCA_000956255.1 Anopheles punctulatus | reverse complement strand
CATATTCCGCATTCAGCAAACGAATGGATCACAGAAATGTCATAATGCTGTCTGCCAACGTGGCCGATGCTGAAACCACCGTGTGGTTAGGTGCTCTGCACTGAAAAACCTCACGTATAAAAATATCGTATACGTGTGGAGCGCAAACAAAATAGGGTAAGTGAATGGGATGCCCCAAGTGTTACCTCAGGACCAATTTTTCTCCGACCGTGTTTTTGTTGACCACGGTGCCTGGTCCCACTAAAAGTGAGTTTCGCAAGCACAATATTTGAAAGTGCATTGACTGTCGGGGGGATCGTTTATTGTTTTGTTGATGTTTTCCATTTGGGCGTCTGTTTATCAACAAAGAAAATTTTCTATTTTGGTACGATCACTGCTTCTTCTTGACCTTTTTTGGATTACCTTTCTTGGACAGTGTGTTGTGAAATAACGCCTGCTTTGTTGGTTTCGAACGAGTTTAGAAGCTACAATTGCAGTGTGGCCGTTGAGCGGGAGGAAAAAAACGCGCGCACACACACATACACACATAGCAAAGCTGAGTGCAACAAAAGTGAAGGTGGTTGATAAATTATGATGAAATCGATTTCGATGCTGAGGCAATGTCGCCCAATTGCATTGCGTTAATGAATGCATGTGAACTTCTCCTTTTCTTCGGTTGAAGGTTGCCCGAGTTGTTTATCGTGGTAGAAATAAGTTTTACTGGTGTGATTCGTTTATTTTTTCCTCTTCAACACATTCGTACTCGCATACTAACCCAGTGCTCGGTGTCTTTCACTCTCTGTTATTCTATATTTTGCACGACTACGCTGGCTTCTACGGGCGGGTAATGCACTGTTACAGTTCCGATGGAGTCATTTTTTGACCTATTCGACCCGTCATCGTCATCGGGGTCAAACAGCGAATCCGACCTCCGCAATGGAAACGAAGACGATAGCATTGAGCGCAACGGAACTTTGGACGATCCCATCAGCCAGCTGCTGCACCGAAACGATGATAGCAGCAGCGAGCTATTGCTGAAAGGAATCGATTTCAACCGAGGCTTCCTTCCACCAGAGCCACAGCTGGGTAACATCGAGTACAAATTGAAGTTGATCAATCCCTCAAAGCAGAGGTTTGAGCACTTGGTGACGCAAATGAAATGGCGCCTACGGGAAGGCAACGGCGAGGCGATCTACGAGATCGGAGTATCCGACTCGGGACATCTGCACGGGCTGAACGATAAAGATATGACCGTTTCGCTGCACACACTCAATCAAATGGCGCGAAAGTTGGACGCGTCGACGAGCATACTCCGGCGGAAGAGTCTGCCCGATCATCGCAGCGTAGTAGAGGTGTTGGTACGCAAAATACCCGATGATCAGCACAATATCGAGGTACGTGTGGCCGTGCTAGGCGGGGCCGACGCTGGCAAATCCACCCTGCTCGGTGTGCTAACGCAGGGCGAGTTCGATAATGGGCGCGGACTGGCACGGTTAAACATGTTTCGCCACATGCACGAAATACAGACCGGTCGCACGTCCTGCATATCCCACGAAACACTCGGCTTCGATGCTGAAGGTAGCGTTATCAACTACAAGTACAACGAGATGATGACGGCTGAGGAGATCAGCGACCGATCGACGAAGCTCGTCACATTCATGGATCTGGCCGGGCACCGCCGCTACCTGAAGAAAACCGTGCAAGCCCTGTCCGGCTACTGTCCGCATCACGCACTGATTGTAGTAGCGGCCGGAAACATCAGCAATATGACGCGTGAGCATCTGACGATCATACACGCTCTCGACATATCGTTCTCGATCATCGTCACGAAAATTGATCTCGCCCCGCCCGAACCGATCCTGTTCGAGCTAAAGAATTTGCTCACCTCGATCGGCTACCGGAAGGTACCGTACTTAATTAGCAACCAGGACGACGTACTCAATGCGAACGCACACCAGAGCGTTGAACAAGTGGTGCCGATCTTCTGCGTGTCGAACGTAGCCGGCACGGGTTTGGATCTGCTCATACAGTACCTGTACGTACTGTCGCCCGGTATCAGCAACGCGGAAAAGGAACGGCTAGAGCAGCAACCGATCGAGTTCCAAATTGATGAAATATTCCGCGTCTCGGAGGTCGGAACCGTGGCCGGAGGGTTGCTGTGTAAAGGCGTCCTAACCGAAAACAGTCAGGTGAAGGTTGGCCCGCTGCAGGACGGTTCGTTCTTTTCCGTCACCGTCCAAACGATCCACCGGAACAAGGCACCGTGCCGTGTGGTGAGAGCCGGACAGAGTGCTTCACTTTCGTTTAACACCGTCGAGCTGATGCCGTCACTGCGCAGTGGTATGGTCATACTGCCAGACTACGAGAGTAACGATATTGCCTGTGGGTGCTTCTTCTTTCAGGTAGCGTACGCAAAAGAACCACCGTAATCCGTTAAGCTATTAGTAACATTGTGCGTGTGTGTGTGTTTTTTTCACCTCCTCCATTGCAGGCACAAGTGTCCGTGTTGTTCCACGCGACACGCATATTTAAGGGATTTCAGACTACCGTACACATTGGTAGCATCCGACAAACGGCCATCATCGAGGGGATAATGGGTGCCGGCGATACCGGCATCGGTACAAATCAGTCCGCCTCGGTGTTGTTCCGTTTCCTGCGCCATCCAGAGTACGTGCGTCCCGGGATGCGGGTACTGTTCCGCGAGGGCACCAGTAAAGGGATTGGGAAGGTAACGCAGGTATTCCCGCTAAAAGAACCAACCATTAACTCCACCGTCTAAGCAACGTCGGCTTTCATCATCGACAAATAGCGTAATGTTGATATGAATGTATGAATTGACAAATGAACTAATGCGAAATAGTGTGACGATTGAATTGCAAATAAAGTTTCTGTGATTTTCAAAATGCTAAACAAAATATGCTCCCTTGTTATTAAGCGTACCTTTGAGATCATTTAATGAGCTCACGGTTCGTTTTAGCGCTACATCCACCGGGAATTTGTGTACATAATGATATAATTCCTTAGGTGTGTTGAAAATAATTGTTTCAAAATTATTAGGCAAATAATATTTGCGGTTCCGTTTTGCATGTTCGATTCTTTTCATCTCAATTGTTTGTTCGTTGTTTTCTTCCTTAATTAAATGAAATACTTGGCATACAAAAATGTATGCTAAAATTCGGTAGTGAAAATAAAACCAATATCACTGACAGTTTGAGGAGTTCCTATCATTTTTGAAAAGCAATCCATTACACATCTAAACACACAAATGTTTGCCAGTTCATGGATTGATCGATTGTCGAGTGTCTTTTGGTATGGTGAGAATTCAGTGTTTCTTAAATCAATCAAATGTTGTGTCATCGGTCCATTAAATACCTGCTTTTAAGTCAAATACTTTCAACATTTTGTTCCTTTATTCATCAACAAGAATATTAGTGTTCGGAGTTACTGTTGCACCGTATCGATTCCTTCCGTGCGAACGACCACTTCGGCGGTGGGAGACGTGAATTTGAACAAAACCGCAAGTGAGGACAGAGCCGCGTTTCCGTTCTCTTTCTCCAGCAACCGAATCCAAGATAGGAGCGAGTCTTTTGTTGACGTTCCGGTACAGCAGATGGCGTAAATAATTCCGTCGTCCTGCTCGTGCACCGACCTCCTATGAGTGCTCAATGCCGATCCCGTCCGTTGGTTTTGACGAAAGCGTAAATCTAATCCAAAGTACGGATTCCGCAGTTTGCTTACGTCTGTCAGAAGAAAAACTAATGAATTTTTGTTTTAATTACGATTTCGTTATTCTATACCATCTGGATCCTCGTTATCGTCCACTGCCGGTAATGGTTTTGGAGCGCTCTTGAGAACGTAGTAGTTGATGCTTCGGTTTCGCAGCCATATCACAAATGGCCCTTCAATATATACAGGCTCACGTTTGTCGTGCAGCTCTAGTAGCTCCGATTGTTCGATGCTCTGTCCACTGACAACCCACGTGTGATCTATCGCATTTTCCACTGCCTTGGTATCAAACACGTCTATCTTACTCCGGGGATCTATTGAACACATTCGTTCAACGGCTAAGCGGGCTAGCTCCTGGCTGTCATCAGGCACCGGGTTCGGTAGCAGCCATGGAGATAGGTTCTTAAACTTTGGCATCCAATACATCATGCGCCAGTACTTTCGTACTGGATGGCCCTTTTTTCCGAAGACGTTCACGAGCATCGCCTCCATTTCGTAATCGGGCATCACGCCATTATCCTCCATCTGCTCCAGCAAGTCGATGATGCACTGCTGCTGCCTTGGATAGTGCATGAACTCTGCTTGAAAAATGTTCGTCGGTATGAATTTCCCTTTAGGCATTACGTCGATTAGTGCTTTGTACACCGCAATGTCTTTGCTCACGCCAAACTCTTCCATGTGGCGCAAGGCGGCGTATATAAACTCCACGTGGTTTCGTCGGTGAACGGTGCGTTTTTCAAACATTTTAATCATTTCTATGTAAGTTTGCTTGTCCTTCTTGGCCGCCGATTCGAAGAGGTTCGTTCGTAAGATTAAACTTTTCTTCTCGACAGAGTGTTTTGTGCTTTCATCCTCCCGATTTGCACTGCAATGCCGAACTGGAGTGTTGAGCCGTGCCGGAAGCTTCATAAGACTTGCCGTTAGTCTCAGGTGCCTTGTGAGTAGCATTTCTTTGCCTTTAAAAGCTAAAAAACCTACAAATTCACTGGTCACAGAACGAAACCGCCTCTACCGCTATAATGTTTTGTAGAATTATTTCATAACACGACGCACTGTCAATGGTAGTTCAGATAAACGACCTCAGATGGCAGCACTAGTCAATCAGCTGTGTTTGTGTTTTGATGTTGTTTTGTTTACTGCTTATTCCATACCATCAGCCGGGAAGGCAAACATTAGGGAAGCAGCATGTGTTCGATTGCGTTAAGAATTTTTAATTTTCCTCCGATATTCACAACCGTTGATGTACGAGAGTTCCTCCATTTATTCGGACTGGAAACTACTCGTTCTATCAAGCGAAGAAATACGAACTGTGCAATAGTGTGTGTCGACAACGATGCGGAAGCCCGGCTTGTGATTGCTCGTTTGCATCAACTGCTCATCAAAACACACAGATTAAAAGTGGAATATTTTGAAGGACAAGAGACATCGCGTGATAGCCAAATATTTTCATCACAAGAAAATAGTGAAACAGCAAAGAAAAAAACTTTCATCTCTGCAAACGACAAATGCTTTGCGTTGGGTTATGAAGGTTTTCCACCACCGCATCTTGCGTACAGTTATCCAAAATCCTCACCCGAAATACTACATGCAATAGCAAGAGAGCTTGGCTCAAATTTTGCATTTTACTATCAGACATTACATTTGATGAACAAAATGAACCTAAAGCCACCATTTGAAAACAACGAAGAAGAAGGCATTGTTAATCCTATGCCCACTGGGGGAAAAAAGACTCCAGGAACAAATACCTGTACATCGGAAGAAGAGTCAGAACTTGAAACGGAAGAAGAAACGGAAGATGGTGGCGCAAAGCCGGTTAAACAGACATATAAACAACACACTCCTACGATGAAAGTGATGAATTATAGCGTTACTTCGCAAGATCATCAAATTGCAACAAAGCCACAGAAAAAATCCAAATTAGAAATCCATGTTTCCGGAGATTCCATGAATACACCATGCACAAATATGGTCCGCGATGGATTACTAGATTCAATACCCATAAAAGAACTGTCCGCAGAAGAAGCATATGATCTGAGCATGGATGATATTTTACACAACCGGATACCGGAAGACCAGCTTAAAACAGTCAGTGTATTCCAGAATTACACCGTAGGTGATCCAACTAACAAGTTGTATATTAAGAATCTAGCCAAAAAGACAACAGAAGAGGATTTGATACAACTGTTTAATATTTTCTTCAAAAAAACATCATTGAAAAACATCGACGTAAAACTAATGAAAACAGGAAGAATGAAAGGACAAGCATTCGTTTCCTTTTATCCCGTAGACGGGACTCTCGATGAATCTATGGTAGGAAAAGAGTTTAAGGCATGTATCGCCCAAGCTTTAGCTACAACGAATGGTTACATATTAAATGAAAAACCGATGGTTGTATCTTATGCAAAAAGTGTTTGAGAATTACACTAGTATTTAATCGTACCTAGGGTTTAAGCTTCCATCAGCTTCTTACAATCCCAACGAAAAAAATAACAATGTTAGTTTTTAATCATTAAAATGAATACAAGGAAAAATACAAATAAGTTGGTTAAACTCGCTAATGTTTGAAAGAGTATACTTCCTTATAATTGCCTCTAGCGATTCCAACCCCTCCTAATCCTAATGAATTACTTGTCTAACTTTAAGATATTGTATTATTGTTACAAGTTTTCCGTAAGATAATACAATATCGTAGGTAAGTACTGACTTGAAATTTGCCTCCATATAATTTTGTATTTTCCATGTTTGAATAAGGCTATCTAACGAATCTACATCGATGCTACGTAATCTATGACCAGCTCTTTTGAGAGATTTAGAAACGAATCAGCGCCACACAATTAATTTGTGTTTGCTCCTAGTTGTGTAGAAATATTTTAATCAATCTGGAAACATGAATATTTTACAAAGCATGCGTTTAGAGTTAAAGCAGTAAAAACGGGTTTGAAATTTAAGCAAAAACATAATGATAAAAGTAATTTATACCTTACATCACCTTATTATACGTACTCCTTGAATATATGTTAATATTTAGAGGATCAAAATTGTCGCGCATAAATCACATAAGTTTTTTGTGTGAAAAGTGCAAAACACTATGCGGACGTGTACTCTTTTGTTTTATATACTATGCAAACTTTAGTCCACAATTTTGATTATGTGGAATAGTTTACTATGAAATTAATGTGCGAATATTTGCGCACAGTTTTGGTTTAGTAAATTTGCGAAATGTATTGAATTGGAAAAATACAACCAAACCGATTCAGTGAACATTCTAAATAGATGTTCATCGAACAACAAAACAACCAGCCTCATTTGCTATATTCACCTTGGTTCATTTGCCTTGCTACTTTCACTAGAGCGCAGCCTAATATAATTGGATACGTCATAAAGCGCGGTATAAATCTATAAACAAATGGATTTTAAGCTAGCCCTTCCGAGAACATCAAGGCCCGTATCGGAAATAAATAATTGAAGAATCGCGAAATAATCATGTTTCTAGTGCACGGAATTGTAATTGTTTTGCATGTATAAACCATTTGATTAGTTTTTTCATCCATTTGCTGTGGGCTGTTGGTTTCTTTTACACAAACTACGTTGAATATCGTCCTAAGAATGGATCCGCCTTCTAAAGCAAGAATTCCGCTAACAAACGTATCCAACAATGTTAGCCAACGAATGCCTAAACACATCCAGCCGTACCACGACCAACCGCAAGATCCTCAATGGAAAGACACTACACAAGCCAGTGAAGAACTGTTCTTTATGTATCGCAAGAGTCTGCGAAAGACACCGACCGGCAGTGAAGGTATGTGGAGTAACTGAATGGCAACCGGAACGTTCAATTGAACTATCTAATCTCTTTGCTCAGATCTCTTTGGTATGCTTTCGGATGAGGTGTTGCTGCACATTTTCAAATGGCTTCCGAAAAAGACGTTACTGAATTGTGGACAGGTTAACCGTCAATTCAACCGTGTGTCGAAGGATGAAACACTTTGGTACAGGCTGGATCTAGGCGGCCGCACCTTACAATACGATGGATTGAGTGAGGTGCTGAACAGGGGAACTGTTGTGTTACGAATGGCACACACAACCGTCGTCAATCCCACGCAGGAGGCGTGTCTGGACTTTCCGCAGTACGCCAAAGTAAAGTATCTTGATCTCAGCATGTGCATCATCAGCAAGCCAGTGCTGCGGGCGTTGCTAGGCAGCTGCCGCTCGCTGGTAAAACTTAGTCTAGAAAACGTTCCACTAGACGGAGCCATTTGCGCGGAGATTGCCGAAAACCGTTGCCTAGACACGTTGAATTTGACTATGTGTTCAGGCATCGATGCCACAGCGATGCGCGCAATGACAAAGTCGCTAACGAAACTGCACAACTTCAACGTAAGCTGGACGTACCTAAGCAAAGAGGCTGTACAGGAGCTTGTGAAAAATGTGACACCGCAGATGCTGCATCTTAACGTTGCCGGTTGCCGTAGCACATTAAACGATGATGGTAGGTTTTGGTGCTCGTGAAACGAAACATAAATGAGGTGTGGAAACCTTTCTCAGATTGTGTTGCCTCCACCTGCAGATCTAGCCTGTTTAATCAAACGATGCCCGAAGCTGATTTCGTTGGATCTATCCGACTGTACGCCACTTACTTCAGCTGCGATCAGCATCATTTGCAGAGCTCGAAAAATAGAATACTTGTCGCTTTCCCGATGCTACAACATTCAGATTGCTTCGTATTTGTAAGTTTACATCGTGTGTGTCGTTGACGTGCATTCTTTATGTAATTTTATTTATATATTTTTATTTTGTTGCAGGGAGCTAACGCAACTTCGAACGCTTAGGTTTCTGGACCTGTTTGGACTATTGTCTGATGCTGTTATCGGAACGATGCGTAGTTCATTGGGTGATGTAGGCATCAATCGATATTACCATAGCTTCGTAGCACGCCCCACGGTCGGTACCAAAAGAACATCTATCTGGGGTTTAAGAACGCGAGACTGATGTGTGCCTGTATAGGCTGGCAGCTGAACGATAGAATGCAAAATTGGTTAATGCTCCCAACACTGATTGTTTAAAATACAAGAACATTAAATCATTCGTATTCCAAGGATGAATTGTGTTTCCTTCGCAAGCGCTTCAAGAGTGATACAACTCTTTATTCACCTTTTTTTAAAATAAAATAATAGAAACGACGTTAGTCAAGGCGTTTCACTTTATTCGGTCACAAAAGCTACATTTTGTTGTGTTGTTTTGCAATCGATTGGTTTGTCGCTCATTAGCTCATCTCGATGTTGAGGATAATCTTATGTAGTGGGATGGGGTATGTGAAGAAACCCGCAGCTGTTATGATTAATCAACCTCGAGCAAAAAATGTTCTTTACACGTAAAAGATTTCAACAACGCTCAAAAATCTTTTACAAATAAACTATGGTTGAAGTTTTTGCCAGTGTTTTAGTGTTGGTATTCGTAAGTCGAAGGATAAAAGTACGGGGCGGGCGGGGGAGCATGATTAAAACTAAGTTCAAAACTTTTTCATCAGCTTACGCACACGATACGCAGCGCTGGTTTGTCCCTGGCAGTATCATGGAGAGTCTATCGCGTTTCTGGTTTGATTTTCGGTGGATTGAACGAAGTGTACTTGGCTTTTTTAGATTTTTTGCTCTTGACCGCCGACGCCGCCGACGCAGTGGTGGACGATGAGGACGATGAGCCGGCCTGGAAAGTGTGCCAGCTGTTGACGCGACTCTGCCGGGATTCCTCAAAGTTCTTCTGCCACTCTTTCTGCAGGTCGCGTTGCTCCTCTTCCTCGATCTCGGCCTCCCGTTTGCGTTTACGTTCCTCCATGTCGCGCACTTCCAGCTGCTGCCGGCGTCGCTCGATGTCCGCGAATAGTTTCATCACCATCACGTAGATGGCGTGTTTGTATTTTGCTGGCTCATCTTCCGGTACGCCATCGTGCTTGCCTTCCTTTTTAAGTTTCTTCTTCTTTTCAGCGATCTAATTTCAAAGACAATGGGAAAATTAGTAGTCAATAGGCCGGACAACAGTAAGATACACCGCACTGAATCCTTTGCTGACTTACCATCATATCCGTCCTATCCTTTGCCTCCTCATACACCTCAAGACACTTTTTGCGCGTTGGTTCATTCTCGAGTGTCTTGTACGCTTTGCTGATGATCTCGAATGCCTGCTGGGCTCGTTCCTTGTTGTCCGGGTTCTTGTCCGGATGAACCAGTATCGAGAGGCTGCGATACTTTTTCTTTATCTGCTCCAGTGGCGTTTCACTATCTAACTGTAGCACCTCGAAAGGATTGAGGTTGAAATAGGTCGCCCCCGGGCGTAATAATCGATCGATCTGCTGTTTGGACGTCAGTACGGAATCGCGTTTTTCGATCTCTTTCACCTGTCGGCCAATGCGAGGAGGGTGATCAGAATACAAGTTAGTTTTCACCAGCAGGCAGATACCACGACCGGGGGCAGTGCGGTTCAATAGGAATGGGCCCATATGCTTACCTCGGTATAAAATTCATTGAAAGTTTGTTCCTCACTTCCACTGCCTTGTGCCATCTTTCGAAGGGGAATATCACAAGAAGTAAAGCTGTACTCCTGTACTGTAATCAATACAACAAATTGTTTATCTCCTTCCGTGTGTTTTGACGAGCTGTAGCTTGTTGTGTATTTTGCTCTGTTTGCCTGTTGTTTTTTTTTTGTTATTAGAACTGTACATGTCACCTGTCATCACTGGCTGATCTACTGTGGCACTGAGCCAAGGATTACTGAATTTTTTGACAAGAAATAAAGCCACACATACTTGTGTGGGTAAATTATTTCGATTCAACGTAAATTAGTAGGTATTATAATTACAAAGAAAAAATAAGTTCTGACCGGATTTATACACGAAAAGCTTTTGATCAAGGCTTTATGTTGAACAATGTTCGAACGGCGGGAAATCCATTTCCATCATACAAAAGCGAATTGTTGCATAAATATTTTTGTTGTACTACTATTATCCGTATGTACTAAAAACCTATAAAATAAAAAAATTGCAGAATAAAATGATTTCTACAATTATCATTGAAAGCTGTCATACGCGTTGACCAATAGGATCCCTGCGTTGAAACGTCTAACAGTGGGAGTGTAGTGGTGAATTGTGTATTTATGTGTGCAACAGCGCAAACACAGATTTTCTTTCGTCGGGGACAACAATAAGATTTACTTTGAATCGATTGAAAAGTGGGATAGCACACTTTACAGCAGGCCATAGCAAGCGCAAAAGTATATTCTACATTATCACAATAGGTGGTTTTAGCGAATACACCCAGACTGCGTCGACTGCGAGTGTTCATACAGGGTGATTTCGACACAAATCAAACCCTGAATCCGTTTGGGGTCGAATGAAAGAATGGAGAACAATACCCCCAGTTCGCAGCAGCACCACCAGAGTGGTAGCGCTCCAGTTCCTAGTAGCAGTAACGAAAGGGACATCGCCAGTCGCAGGAATCGTTTAATGCGCACTACGCAACGTACGATTGATACCGACGATAGCAGTCGTAGCAGCAGTAGCAGCAGGAGCAGTAGTAGCAGTAATTTCAGTGTTATGGAGGATAACAATAATGTGAATGGGCAGAGTGTTCCGGGGACAAGTAGCGCATCATTCGCGCGGGCTGGTCAAAATCCGGAGAATCCCGAAGACGAAGCTGCGCGCCTTTTCGATGACTACATCCGAGAGCGCGAATCAGCTGCGACGGAAATTTACAACACCGAACTTCCCACAGAACACGCAGTAAGTTGATCGCAAGTAGTACTGAGGCGGGGAGAGTTAAACAAACCGTGGTAACTTTATTTTTCCCTCACAGTACCTTGGTCAGATGGAACGAGTTGAAGGTGTGGACTATCTGGAACCGGGTAAAATCTACCGCCTCCCAATATACACACACCATTCGATTATTTATCCCGGCGAAATTGTTCCGCTGATGCTGAACGACTTCAATCTTTATGATGGCCGCCCGAGTGATTCTTCCGATGGACTAAAATTTGGCCTGGTATTTCAAAACCAGTACAGCGATGGTGGACGTGTATACGGTGTGACCTGTCAGGTGTACGAGCGCGGTGCTGAGGGATTGTCGGCGTTGCTGAAAACGGTTGCTCAGCAACGGTTCTACATCGTACGGCAGTCACAGGAACGAAGGTATGATAAACGTTAGTCAAACCACATTCACACATCTTTCGAATCACTGTGCCATTGCTTTTAAGGGCTGACGTAAAAATTCTTCCCGAAATCGTACTGCCTGATCCGCTGATCAGCAGTTGCTCCAACGCAATGGTCCGATACGCCTACAGCAGTCGCAAGGATCGATTGACGAGCTTCAAGCGGCTGCTAACGCAAAGCACGGCCTGGCCACAGTTTGTGTACGATCAGTATGACACGAGGGAGATGATGGCGAAAGTGGAGCGGTTCCTTTCTTCGCTCAAAATCACTAGCGTCCAAACCGACGAGGTTAAGCTATCCTTTTGGTTGGCACGGAATATTCCGCTCACGGAGGAATATCGCAAGATGATCTTTTGCACCGATTCTGTGCTGCATCGCATGCTGATCATCAATAAGGCGCTTGATCATGTGAGTGCGCCGTTAACGTGCACTAACGATCATACTTGAAACAACTAACGCTATCTGTTCTTTCGATCCGATCTCCACAGATGTGGTACTTCATATGCAAGCGGTGCGAAAGCGAGATTGCTAATTATGACGATATGTTCGCTATGTCGAAGCAAGGAGTTCAAACGAGCTACTGCAATCCGGCCGGCTACGTGCATGACACGCTAACCGTACACAAGACGAAGGAAAACTCCACCCTTCCCGTGGAACGGCCCTCAACCAATTTCAGCTGGTTTCCGGGCTACTCGTGGCAAATCATTGTAAGTACAGGCAATGTATTTTATTTGAAGGCAAACACGATAAGGCATACTTACTTTTCTTCTAACGTTAGGTTTGTGCCAACTGTCGACAGCATCTTGGTTGGAAATTCGTTGCGGAAAAGAAGAACGTGCTACCGAAGAGCTTCTATGGGCTGTCGGGCACGAACATCACCGTTAAGTCGCACGGTGATTTGAAGAAGACTGATGATGAACTCGATATAACGGACAGGGCGGCAGCAAACGAAGAGCGGTTGGATTACCAGGAACTGTACGTGGTGGAATCGAGCTCCTCTGATGAGGATTTCTACTAAGCAAACGATTGCAATGATTGTTAGATACGATTTGGTATATTCTCTTATTAAACTTCGAGATTGGTCAAACTCGTCCTCCACGGCGAGGAGAGGAAAGTTTATAGATTAATGTTTTTTGCACTTTTTTTCGCTTTTGTTTTCTTACAATCAAAAGTGTATTTGCTTCGCTGGAATAGTCATTTGAGGTTTGTTTTTCCTGTTATCAATTTTGTTACTGTGTTCAGTTAGATTATACAGGCATTAACCCATCAGGATGCGGCAAGGTAGATGTTTTGTGAAATCGTTTACGATGACATCATATTACTGTTAAT
>JXXA01004164.1:0-17889 GCA_000956255.1 Anopheles punctulatus | reverse complement strand
TTTTTAATAAATGCAAATTAAATTCTTTGCAGGAATAACTTCTCACACCATAAATAAAAAAACGTTTTTTTTCTTTCTTTTTTAATATTCTTGTAGTAGGTAGTGCTGAATGATGTTTATCTTTTAACTTGTTGTAAATTTTGTACTTCCAAATCGATGTTGAATTGTGTTACGTTCATTTTTTTATTTGAATATTTTCCTAACGAAAAGGAAATGTTGCTTTTTATTCTTTTTTATAAGACATTCCTTTGTTTATTTTAACATAACATGACATAAATTACATAAAATTAGTTTTTTAATTGGCTTTAGGGCCGAGTTTTGAAAAAAATGAAAATTTTATATTAATTAAATCGTAGATTAGCTCTAATGAATCGTCTTACCTATAATTTCCATGTCTCCAGAAACTATCATCGTGTGGAAGGAAGGTGCATCGGCCGACACCTCACAGCTGTACTTGCCCGTCACATTCGTCTCCAGCGCCCTGATTACGACGTTACTCTGGTTTGATAGTGATCGCTGGAAGTAAGATCATCGAAAATCTTAAATTGTGTTTTATTTTTAAGCCCAGTGGTTTAATGATAACCCAAAAATGTAAAAAAAAGGAAACTTTTCCTTCAATTATTGCTTTTTCAACAGGATTGAAAGCTTTGTTTGTCTTAAAGAATCGCCAATAAAAGCCAAGAACTCTCCCAGACATGGTCACGATGAGTCAAAAACAAACAATAACCGCAGCCTATGTGCCGTCCCTCACCGGCTTCGAGTGGAAAACACTTTACTTTTCGGCCATTTATTTACCTTGAGCTACTTGAGTCGCTTGCTCGTCCAACGCCCACTGGTTTTGGTTTAGTTTGGTTCAGTTCGAAATTTTTGCCCATAAAAATACAACACCAAAAAAAAGCCCCGAAAAAAACGCAATACGGCCATTCCTCCTCCGCATCGGAACCCGTCATAAATCGACGAGATAATTTAAGACGAGACCGGTGCGTGGGACGAGGATCCTTAACCTTTGCACCCCCTGCACTGCCTTTTCCGGGAAGAAAAAAAAAGCTTTATCATCATCTCCTTTGCACCTGGTTTCAGAGCCAGCGTTTCCATTCAAACTAGAGTCACGATTTTTGTCCCGCTTGGGCGGTGAAATATTCCACTTTTTTGTGAGTATTTTTCAGCGTCTCTTCTTGGGTGTTTTATTTTGGAGGGAAAATTTATTTTTTTCCCATTAAACCGGTACACATAAACACGCACGCTGACCGGGCGGGTATGCAAATAATTTGTCGTCCAACCGTTCACGGCAGACGGTACAAACAAGCCACAAAAAAAGAAACCCTGAATGAGAAACTGATGCGAACCCCACGCCCGGCCAAACAACGTCCGCCCGATAGAAGCTGATCGTGCACTTTCCATCGCGGATGCTGCCACGGACGTTATCGCGGTTGTTTATTGACTGGAAAGCAACAAAAACAGACATTATTTCTATCTTATCTTCGTAAGAAGCTCGGCCCGGTCGGTTGGAGCCCTTGCCGGGACCCTCACCGTCCGCTTTGGCAGTTTGGCCATCTGGGACTGGGAATAAAAGTTCCGTGCAGCAGCCCCGTCTTCCACGTAATAAAACGGGTGTGCGCAAAAAAAAGCAATCATTGAACAGCTTTAAGGAAACGTTCGTTCTTTAAGGAAGCTTTGCCGCGTTCGCACAAGCTTTCGTTGTGAAGCGAAGCAAGCGAAACATTCTCCTGAAGAACATCAGAATGGGAACAGTTTGTTACGAAACCGGCCTGCATCATACGAGAATGGGCACGATGGGCTTCAACCATGGAAACCATTATTCCCAATCAAGATGAATCGATCGAAAACCGAACAGATTGGTTCCGTTTGTCCGATCGTTATCCCCGGACGGCGATGCCCGCATGATAGATGATTATGATCCGGGGAAGGCCGGTGGCCGAAATGAAATTACGGGCAGAATAGCACGCGCGCGCGTGTGTGTGTGGGTGTGTGTTTGCGTTTAGAAATTCATGAGAGAATCATGAGGGCTCTCGAAGGAAGTTTTACCGGTGGCCGTTCGTATTGTCCTTGTGCAATTCGAAATCCCGGGCCGATTTTAGGGCGAAGGTCGTGCAAACGGCTTTTAAATCATGTTGTTATTATCCCCACGCAAACAATCGGCAAACAATTTGCTTTGGCCTTCGATTTTATTATCGAAATTCGTGCCACGTGCTCCTCGCTGGAACGCCAGGTGCTGGCATGCGGATAGAAGTGTTTTTTTTTAGGCAACAACAATGTAAAAGAATAAAACTTCTTTCGATTCGTTGCTGCATATTCCAAAATACTTAGCGTTGTTCCCGCAACGAAGGTGCCTGCTACAGAATGGGTCGACTTCGGAGAACAATAACAGCCGGAAAGGTGCCGTACCAAAACCAATGCTCGAAGAAGTCGAACGAAATAATTACTTCACAGGCAGTTTTAGGTTTTGGTTTTCTCCGCCCGGTGGAACGTGTTAATTTGGTACAACATTTTGTTTGTTTTTTTTTGTAGTTTCGGTGCACGACGAGGAAACGATTTACTTTTCGAATTGGGATTCATGCCTTCGTTTGGTTCGAAAATTTGTTGAGTCCAGGGAAGGGGGGATGAGTAAATTGTTTTCATTTGTAATCGATTACATTGCTAGCGATGGGGTTTTCTTTCGTATTTGTAGAGAGCACGGGTGAAGTTAGCCGAAACCGAAGCAGTTCTTACGATACTATCTCATCGCTTTAAGAAAAATGCACTATGTATTGGCAAGAGATTCCCTTATGCTCATTTTTTTCACTTAGTGCAGACTAAAGGCTATATTATTTTCAATACTGCAACCCGAAATATTTCAATATGGTATTGGTTAAATTATTAATTTAATTCATTCCTTAGAAAAACTGCGCCTAAATGTATGTTTTGCTTTGAGTTATTTGGATCGCTTCGATGGAATTTAAAATATGAATACCAGGTGCGGTTCAGCATATTATACATCCCCTCCTTTACGATATTCTTGACTAATTATGCTCCTACATGATTGTTGTATATGAATCTTGAATGAATCTTTTGAATTTAATACATTTTTACAATTATCTAGCGATCTTACTTCCACTGATTCATAGTACTCAGAGACAAAGTTTAAATTTATGAACCTGCTATGATGAAATTGTCTCCATGTAAATCTATTGTGTTTGGTATCAATTAATTGGAATTCATTCATTCTTGTTTAAAATATTCATATCCATTTTTCCAGTAAACAATTCATTCGGTTGAAATAAGGTATGTTTTAATTAAGACTAGTTATTAGTTTCTAGTTTTTCAATAAATCGTTTGTGAGACCACAATTTGTTATATCAAAATGATGAAACATGACATATAAATAAAATATTAGGAACATATGACTCTGTAATCCGTTCAATTTTTTCTGTTTTACTTCTTTAAACTGGTAGTATTTGGATTCTACTAGTTTGCTTAGAAATTTCTTACCATAAAACAAATATTTCCCAACAATCAAATGAACTCAGGCTCCTTGTGAGCAGCACCGTATGAGAGGAAAACTTTTGCACTTTTTGTTTGTGCTTGTACTTACCTCAACATCAACGGTACCGAACACCTTCATCGAGGGTTTTTCCTGAGGCGTGTAGCGATAAAACTCGCGCTTGCCTTTGTACCATTTGATCGAGTACAGCCGCTCCTTGTCCTCGAGCTCGTAGTCACAGAACAGATGTGCTGAGTCACCCTTCCGCACGGCAGTCGGCACTGTGACACGTACATTGCGCAGGCCAACCGATATTTCTGAAAATGAAACAAAAGATTTGCGATTAAATAGAGTTATTTTGCATTTAAATCTATAAAATTACTGTTTGAAAATGAACTATTCAACTAATGAACAAATTATTATTGCCTTTAGTATGCTTTTTAATCTCTTTAAATTATGTCGAATAACGGTTTTAGCTTTCTAGAGATCAATATTATTTTTTATAATAACTTTTCAATCACTTCAACGTGGAAAGAAAGCGTTCCCGGGTAGGATTCCATTCCCATTTTCCATAATTTAACTAGCCGACAAGTGGCTTTCACGCCGATCGTGCGATCGAAAACCCATCACCATAAATTCCGTGTCCAGTCATCAGCCTCTGACGCTGGGCGTAAAAGTGAATTTTCTCTTCCTCCCACCATGTCGGTACGTGCTTTTCGAAGCGTCGAGCAATTCCCACCAGTCGAATCATCGTTCCACCGAATTCCCTGTTGCGTTCTGCTCGAGCGCCACCAGGAGCGGCAGGCTCGCGGAAGTCGGTCCGAAATTTGACGCGAAAATGCATTTAGCTCTCGGGACCGGACAAAAGAACTCGCGGTTCGGAAATTCACGCGCGAAACCGAACGCCGTACGTTACGTGCCGGAAAAACAGGGAAGCAACGCAAAAACTACTTCCCCCAGCTCGTACACTTGAGGTCTCACAATGATACGTCCAGAGCGAGCCGGACGCTTCCTCCCACGGAGCCGCGATTTCGGATGCAGCAGAAGTGCATCCGCAACTTCCCGACGGAGCTGCGGTGAACGAGGCTCTAACGAATGGAGCTGACTGAACGGTGGATAAAAAGATGAAATGTAAGATTAATTGCATGCCGTGCAGCTGCTTGCGGGCCGGCGAGATGACTGTGCCCGTTGGCACAAGCCATCGCTCCAGAAAGGCTCGAGTGCCAGCGTCTCTCGGAAGAAACTTTTCTCCAACACTCGCACAAACCCGGCAGAACACTGGCGCGTGTTCGCTGTGGACGGTGCAGGATATAGAAAAAAAAACCCAAGACACACAGAATTTAAAGAAGATAAATTGATTACAAAGTTTCAGCTCACTTTCCATGAACTCGGGGCTGGCTTCTTGGGAGGGTTCCATTGAGTTTTGCGAGCGCGCGCGCGCGTGTGTGTCAGTCCATTCTTTAATATTGTCATTTATGGGGTGCTCCCGCCATAAAGTACTGTAACTCAAATGCACTTGGGACCGAAGGTCATTATTGAGTTAAAGGCGAAGGACAAAAGGGGGACCTTTTTTGCTTAAAGTCTCTAGAGAAAAGGCGTGGCCTCGGTGGCGTTTTGGTATCGCATCGGAGCGGGTACGTTTAGCTGGAGTTCGTAATAGCATCAGCAGCACGGCTGAGCCGAGTTATGCAAAGGTGTTAGGCAGTGTAAAATCATTCCATAGGGATGTCTTGTTGTGCACTTTTGAAAGCGTGCTTTAAGAAATTTTATAACAGCTAGTTTGTATTAAAGAATGTGCCAATATTCTTTCCAATGATTTCGAGTAGGGTTATTACATAACAACATGTTTTCTTTCCAAAATTAAAGCATTTGAAGCGAAACGAAACGAAATTGTTTTGTATGTTTTTCATTGAATTTTAATAAATTATTTTAGAAATAGTGTGTGACGAATGGTATAGTTAGGTATTTAATATATTTTTTACAATTTGAGAGCTTGTATTTAGCCAGCTCCTATAACTAAAAAACGAAATTAAATCAATAGGTTGAGTATTTTTGTAACCATTAAAAATTGGATTTGTTTCATGAAAATTTGTATAGAATTTATTATGTGCATCACAAATATCAAAATACATTTAAAAAAAATCACAAGATAGATCTTTAAAAGGGTTTAAAGAGCGAAAATAGATCCGGCAGAGCTTTGAAGAGCGACAAAAATCGATTCGAAATTAGATTATTCTCTCAGGTTAAATAAGTTAAATATACTTAGCATTAGCAATAAACGCTTTCAATTGTTTATAGTGCAACACAAAAAGATTCTTCGGATTTTATAAAACCTACTGAACAGTTCATTTGTATAGAAACGATTTGGGGAAAGTTTGGGTTGCGATTGATTTGATGAATTAATTTAAACAAATATATATTTTTGATAATTTTTCATTTCCAAATTGGCTAGATTGAAAATAAGTGTTTTTTTTTCAATTATTTACCTACACTTCAAACTAGCTTTTTTTTAATGGAAGCACTTATTTGTTTATTTACAACATTACTATGATGATAACGGTTATTTTAACATGGTTCTATAAATCTAATTTAATGTTTGTAGCACTAAAAACCCTTTTGTTAAATTCCCCACGTCGTACAGGCTGACATGACCGACAGATATTAAAACTAGGAGCCTTTTGTGTTGCTTTTCCATCATTTCGCTCTTGATTCATTGCCCGGTTAGTAACATCGGGAAGCCTTTTCTATTCCCATCCACTCGTCCATTCATCGCTCTGATCTGGTCGGCTTCATTACACTCAAAATGCTGCACCTTTCCATCACGATGGCGCACCGTTTTTGAAGCATTTTTTTTCAGCGACAGTGACCAAACTGTGCATGTTGACATAGGTTCGAGCCTTCGGCTGCCAGTGTTGGTGGCGGCGTCACGAAGCTGGACGATGTCGATGGAGCACAACGTTCGAAAGCCGTGCCCAGAACGTATGGTAACATTATTCCGCACGCTTTCCAACACGACGCAAATGGACAAAGTCCATGTAACTTGTACCTTTGTGAAAGCCAACGACTCCGACCGCGCCTGGGCCGAATTGTTGATTAGTTCATCCATCTTTTGCCGTGGATGCTGCAAGCTGGTCCGGTCCCAGCACCGGCCTATCGTTTGCATGCTGCGTTTGAGGACAAGCCGCTAGCTGGATTTAATGTGGCCATATGGAATGTGCACAGGATGGTGGCGATTGTTTGGGATGGTTTCATTGTGGCATAATTGAAATGTGACCGTTTTTACACCGGAAGGCCTTAGTAGCAGCCAGTGTATTTGTGAACGACGCACGACTCTTTAATGCGTTTACAAACAGGCGTTTTATGGATGTACAGAAAAACAAAATTTTGTTAAAAATATGCTGAAAAGCCTCCCTGCAGATCGATGCACAGTGACCGTTTTTAAATTCCATAAAAAAACGTATCAATCTTGCAGCGAAAACAATCTTTAAAAGCCAACCATTTCAACGGCTACCTTTGCTTCAATCCGTCAATCGTAACGCTGCCCACATTTCATCCATCATGCTTTCGGTGCGTCGCAAAATGAAAGAATGGACGGTGGAGGTGAAAAAATACACGACCCCGACACACCTACGTACGCGAAAAATGAGATTTCACCGTTCCGTGCCGGCGGAAATGAATCGAGATGAAATTGGTTTGAGCGATTCCGTGTTGAATAAAATATTTCATCTGTTTTGCCGTCTCCCTCTCTCTCTCTCTCTCACTGTCTTTGCCTGCGTGGGGTAAATTGGAAAACAATTTCTGGCTGGCTCACGAAGCCAGCAAAAGAGGGAAAATTCACCGTGCGACTCCGCGGAACCTTTCTTGCGGTCTGGTTTGAGGAAGTCAGCAGGCTTAAAGTGGATTCTGAGTGCAATTTATGAAGAAATTTTGTAAGCGAATATGAATTGCGAAAGTAATGTGGCGTAGGAGAGTAGACTTTCGTCGAAATGCAATTGTTTGCACGTGTTCATTTCACACAGTCTAGTGGATGGATTTCAGAAAAAATATTTCTCATTTTGCTAATAAATTAATGCAAATTTAATTTTTTTTCATTTTGTGTCTGCAGGTCATTTGCTTAATTTTCTGTGTTGAGTTATGAACAATAGTAAATTTAATTTATTAAATTTTAATTGTTGGCTTTGTTGTCTATTCGTTTAATAAGTTTGTTTATAATAGTTTTCCACAAAATTGATTGTTTTTATTTTGTTTCACACCATGATTATCTCATTAAATTATGTTTAATTTATTCTACAAACCGATAATACTGGAGTTTTTATCAAAACTTATGAGAATTAAGGCAACCTGATTATGTCCTGATTTTTAAAAATATAATCTCTTCCATTTCTAAATCGGTATTCCAAATAATTATCATTCGAGTTTTTTAATAGTTTAATAATTCCACACAACTTTATGCCATAAGCTTATTGCTTTATAAGATTTCTTTTACATAATTACGTTGTTGATAAAATTTAAAATAAGAATAAGTTGGCTGAAATGTTTAGTGATTCTGCAGAAAACTTCCTAGGAAACAGAAAAAATAGAAAAAAGGCTTTAAAGGAATTTACATCATTAAATTCCTTATTTTTCCATGTTTAATCTCATTAAAAAGAGTTGCTTTGCTCGTGTAGAACGACAAAGACGCGAAAATGTTTGCGCTATTTTTTTTTTTCGTTTCGTTATCTGCAAATGTGCTTCATTCGTCTCACGTTATCATACGCAAACAACATCTGCATCGCTTTCGCCCGAACTCATTTGGCCCTAGCAACGGGTGCGGTGTAAAGAAATTGACGAGCTCGTCGGCAACCCGAGGTTGATTTATTTGAAAGAACACGCCAAGATGGGATCGAAAGAGTCTCCTGGGACGTATTTTTTCTTCCGTTTGCTGACGGGCAATTCCAGACTCGATGAGGTAATGTAAGGAAGGGAGGGGAGGGGGGGGAGCGACACTCCCCCTGCTGTAAACGACATTCTCTTTCAAGCAGACGACCAACCTTTCAAGGTGCTGCCTGCGTAAGAAGCGTTCCGTCAGTCGC
Organism: Anopheles punctulatus; assembly: GCA_000956255.1. Lineage (NCBI taxonomy): Eukaryota > Metazoa > Arthropoda > Insecta > Diptera > Culicidae > Anopheles > Anopheles punctulatus. The sequence continues at coordinate 9,336 of JXXA01004164.1, read as the reverse complement.
CACACACCAAACTCGTTATTCATCCCACTTATGCTGGCGATGGGCCGGGTTATACACCACGGTTGCCTGCACCTGTACCGAGAACTTTGCACGGCAAAAGTCGGCGCTCCACGTTCTGACACGATGGATTATCATTAACAACTCGTCGTCAGACTCGTCTTCGTCCGTTCGTCGTCTTCGTCGTTGCTTTGGCGGCGGCTGTTGCTGGATAACAACCGAAAACGATCAGACCGCAACCTCTTTCCACCGACGCACGTGGCACCATGATAAGCCGTTTCAATAGCAGTCAGACAGTAGGTCGGTTATCTGTATGTTTGGGCGGGAGTTACAAGTTTTTCAATTCCATAAACATGCGGATAAGAAGTAGCTTCGGAAAGGGCGCAACCTTTCCAGGGCTTTCGTTCACCTGGCAGCACGTGTGACACTGACACGCATAAAGCAGAACGTTCCCTTATTCGAACGATGCGAAAGACTTCGCCTACCACGTGTGCCGCTGGAAGCAGCTGGCGAAACTTTTTCCTCTCTTGTGAAAGTATTTTACACCCATCAATCGGCAGCAGATTGGGGAGGTTTCTTCCCGCATGTGAGCTTCGCCAGCAGCCCTGAAAACAAGCGGCCCTTTTGCGGGAGTGAATTTCAGAAGACAATTTTTAGCTCCCATCGCACCCGTGAAACGAAAACCCAAAACGGTTGAAATATAATCTGCTTAAAAAGAACGACGCGCAAGTTCGTTAAACATGCACCATGAGGACGTGAACTTTCACGCCGGGCACTATCGATTCCGATTGCGAGCTGGACGGAGGCAATGTCAGGCCACCACATTGAACATCCAATCGAAAGTGCACCACATCGCCCTGTACGTTCGATCCCGAAAAATATGTCCCATTCGCACCGTCCAAAGAACGACAAGCGCGGCCGGCGAAGTTGATAAATTCAATTTAAATTTATGGAATTTGTAAAGTTGTAAAAATCACTTGCGATGAGTGCAACGGTAAAAAAAAAGTAAAATAAAAATGTTACTCCTTTTTGCCTCGGTTCGATTCTTCGGTTACATAATTTTTGGCTCCGGGGCACGCGATGGTTGAGTGTGGAAAATGTTTCCGTCATGTAGAGCGCCCTTCTATCAACGAAAGGCTTTGTCGACAACTTCCACGGAAAAGAAAAGAGCTTTTGAAGTTCATGTTCTTGCGACTTTTCGGATACCCGCACTATCTCTGCTCGTTAATGGCATGTGGCAGTCTCGTTTTTTGATGCGGAAGCGAAAGTACATCGTCGTAGATACGCATTTATTTGCAGCGGCAGTCGATTCGGAAGACAGTCGATCGTTGCAACTTGTGCGGAAGTGGGCGTGAGTTTTATTTTTCTTTGGCCAATAGTTGTGATTTCAACGTTAAAACTTTAGAGCGTTGGGTTGGTTTTGTATTGATGAACAACTTGGTGAAATATTCAAGAATTGTCGATTAACTTTTGCAAATTGCATACTTTCAGGAGTAAAAAAGAGTCCAATGAGCACAAAATTACAAGCGTTTATTGACACATTCTTTGAATGCAACTTGTCATGTTTCGCAAAGCATGTTGGAAAATTACTATCCGGTAAAAACATAAGTGACAAAATGAGTAAGGTAGTGTCATAAAAATTGAAAATCATTTTTTGGTTCATAATTTTTTATCAACAGATTGTGCAATTTATTATACTTTTATTTCCCATCAAATCAAATCAAATTGATCAAGTGGGACAAAATTGATATTGTTTTTTACGAATATAAATCTGCCACATATTTTCTACATGTTTTCAGAAATGAGCATTGCTAATTAAGTTCATGTTAGGCTTGTAAATAGCATCAAAAAACCATGGCTTCCAAGCTGCTATTTACAAGATCATTTCCAATCAAGAAAATACTTTCATCTTTCTCTTGAGCTTCAAGGGAGAAATCTTGTGAATTGGGAAAAAGAATATTATTTTGAACATCCCCATGAATATGTGGAGTTAGAAGAACAAAATCATCACCTTCCACTGTCTGTTCGACTATCTACTTTGCCATTAGAATTTGAGGTCAGCACAAACATATTCTTATGTATGCTCACTATTCCTGAGACTATAATGTTTAATGAAGAGAAAGGAGTGGATGTTCAAACCATTACCGTTCGCAATCGTATGAAATATTAATCGTCTCTCTTTTTCAATCCATTTCCATCGATCGGTTTACGTCTTGCTAAGCTGTGCTATTAACATTGCATATTCGCTTTTGAAAATCGAAACTCAAGCCCTCAAATGACCGGCAGCAGACAGTTGCATGAGAGGCATTAAAGTGTTTTTTTCTCCTTTCTGTTGGACCTAAAGAACGATCGTCCGAGTGAAAGAATTCGACGAGAGGTGCATCAGCACCGAACGATGACGCTCTTGAAGTCATCGACAGCAGAAGCAGCAGCAGCAGCAGAAGCTGAGGTCTTTTACGTGGTGTATCAACGAGCAAAAACGACGATTTTCTCTTCCACCGTTTCACTCGAGAACTTTGGCGTTGCTGAAACACAAAAACAGCGTCCAGTGTCCATTTAGAACCATGCTAAAACTAGCACTCCATGCGTCGGGAAAGAGAGTTCGAAGCAAGGAAGAACAAAAAATCCCGGAGCTCGCCCGGAAAGTGGTCCGAACCCTCGGACGCGGCGGTCAGAATCAACAAGGAGATAATTGATTGTGTGACCAAGGCCAGCATGGATGGCGCCGTGGCAGTTGAGGCTTTTTCTTTTTCTCGCTTTTCAGCGGTTCCCAACGGGAAAGGAGGCACCGCAAAAGCCTCCTTACGCCCTTGGTTGTTTCCAAAACCGGACCAAACTTTCCCCCACTGGCCACCATGGTTGAGGTTGATGGCGCTTATGGACACGAAATTAATCATTCTCCTTTGAGGATCTTTTGCCAGCGGAGCTAGTGGGTAAATTGTTTCCGTGGCAGAGTTAACCCATTCTCCGGACGGGGCGACGATTTCCGGAACGAAATGGTGCTAGTTAGACGCACAGTGATACGTGGTCAGGAGGCTTCTGCAAACTGAAGCTAGTGCAAAGTGCTGTAACGAAGAGTTTTTGTTACATTTTTAGCACAGTAAGAATCTTTCTTCCTTCCATTTCAGGTTAAAAAAATTATAGTCTCTTGGAGGATAAATAATTCAACCTTTTATTTGTTAAAATTTTATTATTCAAAGTGTGCATTGGGGACGATTTGAGCTTTCGTATAGAAGAAAGCATAGCGTTTTTGTTTTAAAATTCTTAAAATAAAATTTTTATGACAAAACTTCGTACCTATTTTTCAAAAACAACTAGTATTTTAACATTTACACGATTATTTTATTCTGATGCATTTACAATGAATTATTCCATTAAATCTTGATTGCATACTTCTAGGCGTAAATTTATCTCTGACACATCCCTTAGATAAAAAATAAGTAAAATTAGCATTTCATTTAAAAAAATAATCTGCCTAAGTAGATTAAACGCAACTTCTAAGTCAAGGATGAAAAACAAATCACAAACAAACCAATTGTAAATCGATATTCTAAACAAGTAGTGCCCTCTACCGAACTCAATTTGTGCAGCATCGTACAGTTGACAATTTGTTCAAAATAAAGTAATTTAAGTGTCCTTTAAAAGTTTTTATTTTCTCTCTTTCCAAACTTACTTCAGTGCGCTAAACTAAACTCCATAAGCAGTGACAGGCGCTGTAAAACACCCCGACCACAATTCAATTCATGCGTGCAATTCCATTAACCATATTTGACGGAAACCTGTCATCATCAGCGTCATTTGTTCCGAACGCTCCGCTCGGTGTGTCAATAAAATGGCAAACTTTTCGTACGCAACCCAACGATCGGCAAACAATGAATAACAGATTGAGCCGTAAAGCGATAGGCAGCTTCCGAATCCAATGGCGTGCAGCGTGAACACTCCCTGAGCTTCGGTGGAAACTGAAACTTCCTAAAAAGCGCCTCGGTACAACTCCGATCACGGTTTTACGGTTCGTGCCGTAAAATTCATCGACTCGTTTATGGTTGCATCCGCGCAAAAGTGGCAAGCCCAATTGGGAGTTCCCTGTGTCGCTACCCTGCGTCCGCCTGTAACCGTTTTGACGGGGATTAACCTCAAACATGATGCGCACATCGACGAATAAGCCATAGCTTTACCGGCGCAGGCAAATGGATCACTCGCCGGGCGCAAAACGGGCACATCTTACTTCATTTTAGCATGATAGATAGATAGAGCGTGGCCCCGAACCCGGCATGACATGCGAAACGCTTCGCTGCAAACGGCAAAGCTTAAGATTCGAATCTAATTTAAAAGTTTAATCCTTACGCGATGGTGGCGCACGGAAGCGCGGTGTCATCACGCGCGTGAAAAGTTTTGCATGTCGCGTTTCGGGTTTTGTTTGTCGGCCAGAAAGTCGCATCCGTACGGATCGTCCGCCACCATCCCGGGTCGGTGTCAGCTAGACGTACGTTTGTTTTCTTTTCTTCCGGCTACACACAAAGAAGCTCACGCCGTGTTTGGGTGCCGTGTGTCAAACGATGCTTTATGCCTTTCCGTTGCTTCCGGGCGTTGCATAAGCCGTATTTATGGCGTCGGGCAGCATCCGAAACTAGCGGAGCGGGCGTGTGAGAGTCGCCTAAATCCCAAATCCGCGAGCAGCGAGCTAAGCCACCGGCAGCCGGAAAACTCGCGTGTTGCGTAATTTGTTTGCATTTCCACGGCGCTGGTGCTAAAACGCGCCGGAAAGGTGCTTTTCTCGAGTGCACGGCGGTGAAGGGATGTTGTGGATTAGACGAGGAAATTGTAATCGTAGTTTCGGAGCGAAAATGAGTGGATTCCGGCGTACGTGTGCACGGGTTTTAGTAAAGCTGGCGCCGCTTACCGCATCGATAGAACGTGCTACGAGGCAGCTTGTGTGTGAAACGTTGCACGTTCGCCCCCTTTCCGGGAAGCTTTCTTCAGCGAGTGAAATGCTTAATTTTGCCACGGGCGTAGGTGCGCTCGCGCGTGTACTTCTGGTTTAAATTGCACGGAGGATTATGCTGGAGAGGCATGAATTATGCTGCAACAAATCGTGCACTTATTCGCGCCACTCAGGGCCAGGCTTTTATGGGTGCGCGCGTGAGTGTGTGTAGATGGTATTCTTTTTTTCTCTCGCTACCGGAAGTGGTCGGGTGGTATAAATCTGGGTGCAGCAAGGTTTTTGGTGCGGAGATAGCTATTGCAGAAGGGGGAATTAAGTTCAGAAAAGAGGTGTGATAAATCGTTGAGCGTGTAAATGATGCGCTCCATAACTTACTGTTTCACAAATTTGGCATTTCTTTAATGGCCATGTCAAAGATTTTGCTAACGAACGACACATTTTTATTTCACGTGAAGACATATAAAAACTTAAATTGAAAAATATAATTGAGTACAATGCAAGTATTATAAGCCAAAAAAAATTGGACTACATATTATGAACTAAAAGCAAGTTGTAAAACTCACTCAAAATGAAAAAGATTTAAAGAAAGCTGGGGCAAAATTTATTTCCCATTTTTATTCGAAACGAATCTCCGAACCGCACCAATAACCTTCCCTTAAACCCTTGCCTCAATAGAATATTCTTCACATTTTATTCCTTAACCCACGCACTGATGGTGTCATTTTCATTATCAGCACGGTGAAGTAGATATCAACACATATTTTGCCCTTTTTTAAATCGAAATCGGACCTTTTAACTGACCCATCGCTGCCGTACCTTTCGGCTCAAATCTGACGGTCAAACGTCGGACCCGGTCGGTAAGAGATTCCACCGATGTCAGACCAATGTCGGACATTCGGACCAGTCCGGTGGGATTTGTGCACGGTATAGAAATGTTTCCAAAGCTGTCACGTTATGATAGCAAATTAAGGATTTTTTCGGGTTTATTTAACCGCTGTTTGTATGCATTGTATCGGGTGGGATTTGTTTTGCGGGGCTCAGCGCCCTTGCCGGACCCGAGACCGAGGACTCCATGTCGGCGGGCCTGAAAAAAGGGTTTCTGCCATTCCCCGAACGCCGCGTCGCGTACACGCGCTAAATTGAAAACGAATCCCCGAAAAAACCAATCTCCAAACGGTGTACACACGCCCAGACACACAGGCACACACAGACCCACACACACACATTCACATCTGACCAGCCCAGAATAGAACGGTGAAGGTGGATTATGGAGGTTGGCTGACCACGAACCACCTGCTGTTGCTATTGTTGTTTTGGTCTGCTGGTCTTAGCAGAAGAGCTCAACAAAAACACTATCGATCGGCAGCGTGATGCGCTCCACAGCAGCCCGAAGGAGGTCGGCCTCAAACAGTGTCCAATGTTTATGCGATGGGTTCAATTCGAACGGCGAACCGAACGGTGCAGCAGACCGAACGATGCGGCTTTCGACCTTCAAAACGTGGTCGAAATTACGTTACAGGCAGCCGTGGGCACTTGAGTAATGCCAAGGGGCAACCATTTGGTGTTTCAATTTTTTCGAGATGCAAAGTTAGGATATTCGAAAGAAACAGAAAAAAGAGCTTTAATAATTTATTTAAAAAATCTCATCTACATTGTGAGCAAAATTGTACCTGTGTGAGCTGATATTATTTAAATCCATACTCAAAAAAAGAAAGAAAAGTTAACAAAGAAATAAATTGAAATTGAAATTTGTCGTAGCTCAAAACTATTAAAAAACGGTTTTTTATATTGTTATGTTCCTGTCATTTTCTAACTAACAGATCTTCCTATGTATTAGTAGTTGTGAAATGATTATAACGTTTGCATACATTCAGGCGTTACCATTTAGGTTTTTTAATTTTTTTAAAAAATCATGTTGTTCAACATGATTTAACACCAATTGATACAAATAGTAATCCATTTTCCCACTCTTCGCGAACAAAAGTCAACGATCGCTCGTTCGAGCAGTATTCGCTCTAAAAAGTAGCTATAAAATGCACGCCTTGCATCGCACTCACCCTGCGACAGCTGCATTCCTTGGACTTTACTCCGATACAAACAACTTAATTATGGATGAAGCGTAAAATTGAACATTCCAACGTTTCAAAAACACCCGCACGTTCGCGCCACAACGGCCAATTTGGGCGATCAGCTCCCCCCGTGGTGGTGGAGCTAGTTAGGAGCGCTATCATGCTTGCGATCGCGAACACCACGCGCCCCGCCCTCGGCATCGGCATCTGCCAGTCATTAGTTCACGCATCTGTTTTGTTTGCAGCACTAATCACTCTTTTCGCTGGAATCTGCATAATAAAACCAGCCACTGAGGCTACGACGCACGGACAGGGAGGAACTGGTCGAAAAACAAAAACACCCACAACACACGCCGAACATAATTAAACTAATGCGAACGAGCTAAATTACGCGATGTTTTACGAGGTGGACGGGGCCAGTTACCGGAAGCTATCTGATTCCGGCGGTAGCAAAACATTGGCCACGCGAACGATCGATGGAATGTGGCACGCGTCGTACGGAAGGCACAACTGTTCCCCTGACAGCGTGTCGTTTACAGGGGGCTGAGGTGAGGCGGAGTGAGACGGGCAATGGTTTGTCGAAAATTTCGGGATTACCCAAAAAAAAGCACTGGTCTCTCGCGATGCTAAATGGGTAGATTGGTAGCGCAAACGTGGGCGCGTCATCAAACGCAGATGCTCATTATGCAAAACAGTTACAGAATTCTCCCTGTGCTGAGTGTGGTTTAGGTGTAGCACTGTTATCCCGAAGCTTTTGCAAGTGCAGCAAATGTGCAGCCAGTGTTTGGTGCTATTAAGTGCAGTGTATATGTGATGGGAAAGCTTCATTTTCGTATGTTAATGCGAGAGTTCTAAGATGAAATGGAAGACAAGCGAATGGATTTATTTTATAACTTCCTTAACGTGTCAGGATCGCTAATGAATCAAAATTGATATTTAAATATACTAGTGCTTCTAATTGCTGAAATTTGAAAAGAATAAAACTTCTTATATACGTCTTATGTATGCATTTAAAAATGGAAACGGAATGGTTTGGAAATTATTTGACAACTTCCATTGAAAATTTACCTCTCGTTGAAATTAATGATGGTTGAGTTTTCAACCAAGACCATTCAATTGACCAGTTAAATTAATCCTTCCCTCGACGTTAATTTGCGTCATTGTCAGTCTTTTGAAGCGAGAGCATAATGATAACCTGCTTACAATTTAATGATGAAGCTATTAAAAGCACCATTTTGCATACTTTTAGGCGCTGTTAATTTGCTGTTTACGAGCACGATTTGGAAAAAGTTGCATAGCATATTTCTGATGTTTTCATTAAAATCATCGGTAATATGCAGAATTTTTTTTAAAATCTACCACAATCAGCAAAGTGCACTTAAGAGTATGAAAATTGAGCAATTAATAGCTTTATCATGAAATGGAACGCAGTTTTTCTCATGTTATTGAAATGTCGACATTTCTATCGTAAGTAATTTTTGTGAGTTGTGTTTTTTTCTACACCGAAACCATTGATCGACATTGCAGCGGTGAGCACTATAATTGCCCTCGGTCTGTTTTTGAAATTAACATGACACGTTAGTAATTAGGCAGTGATTTTTAGAGTGATTCACAGTCCAAGGTTATGCAAATGCCCTGAACTGCCCGTGACATGTGACAGGCGCACTGCACAAAACATACTTGCCGCTGGAAAAATAAGCGCAACGGAAAGCAGCAATCATCGTTTAATAGCACCGGTACGCTTTTTGCTTGGTTTTGAAATTACAGCCAACGAGTCAATTTGCGTCAATTTTGGGCTTCCATATCTAAAAAACGAGCCACATATTTCTACGAACGATTCCACGGCATCGAGCGGCACAAACAACTCAATTTGTGTCGGGATCCGTTTCCAAAACGGTACCGAATTGAATGAAGTTATCCAATTTTCATCGCCTCCACCGACCGGGCGCATCCGTAACGGTTGTCTATTTCGCGATTTTTCCCCTCAACTTTCAACGTCAAGCAGCGGCGTGCAGCTGACGTGCAACGGCGTGGAGTGCAGCGCTGTTAAATTTTCTATTTTTATAGAAAAATCAATTTTCTCGTGACGCGAGACTCGTCCGAGTAGTGGTTGGTGGTTGTTTCAGCTTCCACCGTACGGTTGGGAACGACCTCGTGATGCGATATTACTTGCGCGGGCGTGCTGCTCAGTTGTTTGTTTTGAGCGAAGAAACAAGCAACACGTCCGGTGGACTAGCAAACCATCCGAAATATTGAAGTGATAAATGCCGTTTGATTTGGCGATGACATGTGCATCAAAAAGCGACTACCCATCCAATGTTAGAGTGG
>JXXA01004162.1:0-12885 GCA_000956255.1 Anopheles punctulatus | reverse complement strand
ATGCACTATTTGATCAGTGACGGCGACCCATCAGAAGATGTTTGATGAAAAATGGTTCCGAGTGCTTTGGATTTGGGTCAGCGGTGCAATTACGACCAAGCATCAACCGATGGCCCAGAAATAACTCTATCTTGTAATCCTCTCAGCGGTTAGTCATGTTTTGTAGAGCAGCTTTGGACCGCAGCTGAAAGATCTCGTCGTCAGAGGATAAGCAGGAGTCGAGTTTCATACCCACAGTGTTCCGGGTTCTACACTTTGACGGTCAACAACGGCGGCTCGGGTGGCGACAAGACAGATGACTACGACGCCGGCATGGATTTGGCAAACGTTGCGGAAAATTGTATCGAAATGATGGATGGGCTCTGCCGCATGTGGTGTCCGGTTTTGTTACGATCGTACGCGAGCGGGCGGGCACATCGAAGGGATCGTTCGAACGATGGCGTGTAGGAACGGTAATTGATTACCAAGCTGACCTTTCCGGGGTGAGGAGAGTGTTCGGACGCGTGATAGAAATTGAGCCATTTGGATTTCACAATGCATGCCGGTAGTAGCACACTCTTCTACTGCTCTGCGAGCGAGTGAGGTGGTTCATGTTGTGAGCGAAGCTAGAAGCTTCTGTGTTGAAAACGTTAATAAATCTCTGCATGATGTCATGTCGCCGTAGGTGCAACGGATATTGATCGACCTAGAAACCGTGCGGACGCACCGCCGTTGATGCAGTTAAATTTAAATGCGCTTTAGCACGACCTATTTGCTAGTACCCGAGCATCATCCACTCGCCGACGTTGGACGTTGGACACCGGATTGGGTTTGCAGAAAAAAGCGAAATGCACTTTCATCATCAGATCAGGTTTTTGCCATACTGATTGCATATGGCGACGAATCATGATCAACCGCCTCCTACGAGTCAGGTGGATCGATGCAAAGTCCGTCGAGTAAGGTATCTTCTTACCCGCGGTTGTGACCTTTCCGTGTGATGACATCGGCGGCTGCAGTGGGTCTTCACGGTATTGCGAAACACCGGGTCCAGTCGGGGTCATGTCTGGGGCTTCATTCATCGACAGTTGACAGTTGACAGCACGATCTGATTGGATCGGATAAGGCGATGTGATGGCCCCGATCCTCCCGACTGCATTAACTCTCCCGAATCCGGCAGTGTACATCACAGCATGTACAGCACACACACACACATCAGCGGGGAGCGTAGGAGATCAGCGACATAGAAACTCACGGCAGGCTTTACTACGAGGGCGAGAGGGCTCGGCTGCAAAACAATGGAACAAGAACGCTAATGTGCATGGCTTTTATTGCTTCATTAGAGAAAGAGATAGTCGTAACTAGTGGCGGGGTAGGTGGGAGGTGGTCTGCCACCTTTTACTGCGCCACCTGCCTTATGTGCGTGATGTTTTGTGCGGAGATGTATGGGAGTTTTGCGTACACAATTTTGCAAGAGGCAGTGTGCGGTGCGTATCTCGCTGATGGGCCGATTAGCTTGTGCTGTGTGGAGTTGGTTTGTTTCTTTTTTGTTTTGTTTTGTTTGCCGCATTGCGCAACGAAAAGAGGTTATAATATTGCATTACTTAGCCGACAGTGGTGGTAACATCTTTCTTTCGTCCCGGGAGAGGTTATTTGTTGGAGATGGTGGATTTTTTCACTGTTTATTTTTTTTTCACTCTATTGTGATGAGTGGCGCGAGCGCTGCATGAGGCGTACAATCAGTGGCTCAAAACTGGAGTTATTAAGATTCTGCAGGTTCCAACTGGTTCGGGGCAGGTGCCGATGCGCCTGGGAAGAGTGTCCGTGTCCAGTGTTTATGTTTGATACGCTTAAAGGCGTGTTATGGGCATATCGTCGCGATATGCCGTACGGCTCTCACCGTTTAGGTGCAGATGCGTTGATTCGCACTTGGGCCGCACCGACCGGTGTGGACAAACTAATTGCTGGACATTATCATCATGATCATCGTCATCCACGCTGCGAACCGATTGCATGCTTTCATGTCGCTCAAGACATGAAAGAAGGCAAACCAGCACCTCATGGAGCCCAGCCCGAGGAGGAGGTACGGTTTATCGACGGGTATTTGCGTACGCAGACAGCTGATTGCAGTTGCAGTCGTGCGAACGGGCATGCCCCATTACGCTAATTAGTTTATTGACTTCGTCGCGACAACATGCGCCCGGCTGGTTCGTTGCATTCCAGGTTTTCCTTTTCGCAAGTGAGCTGAGAGTGAAACTGTTGCCGCCGAAGTAAGAGAAACGCTTCACTCCGGAGCTTGCATTGCAGGAAGAGGTCATTTGCATAAGCTACGCATAGATTAGGCGTCTTAAAATAGATCATACGAATATCTATGGTGATGGTAAAATGGTATCAACATATCCTATATTGCCTTCAAGGTAAATGAAATATTCACCTAAGACCATTAATTATTTTTTTATTTTCTGCTCATCCAAAAGGCTTAAAGTATCGCCTCATTAACGTTTAGTTCTGGGCCATTGCGTTGTACGGGTTGTAGTCCTTTGCTAAAGCTTGATTCGCAGATCATTACTCACCTCTCGTTACTCTATTTTTGGTGCCCCACGGATGATGCCGTCGCTTTCATTTTCGGTGTCGTGCAGACTGGAAATTCAACCCACACGAGCCCCGGGCTCGGGGTATGCCATGGGTCCTGGCGACACGCCACTTGAGCCACGCAAAAGACAGGTGCAGACGAGTGTCAACTTCAATTAAAAGCTCCGTTTTTATCCGATCGAGAGTCGGTTCGTTCGCTTTCCGTCAGCGACCGAATTCCGGTAGCTGCGCCGGACCAGCTCAGGTGCGCGTGTGTGTGTGGGGATGCTTTTTACTTTCAAATGCGCTTATCTATCGCATCGCGACGATGAGTGGTAGGCTGCTTGGCGGACTGGCTGGTTTCGGCGGCTACCGTGTGGATTTTTTTTTCGATACGTTTTTGCGCTCATTCCGTGGGCACAAACATGAAATTTATGAAAAGCACTGCCCCAATCCATGGTCGCCGGAGCAGTTGTCATATTACGATCTCTAATTAAATTTACGTTTACAGTGACAGATTGTGGGCACTGCCGGTACGGCCAGTGCTGGCTATCTGATCATGTCACGTACCCAGCGACGTCCCACCGCCAGCGGTCAAACTAGATTTAGTGGTCTGATTTGACTTGCTTTGCATAAGATGCCACAGGGGCTCTCGGGAGCCACGGTCTTCCTGGACCGTCAGTCGGCTAGAATCGGTCGAAAGAGTTCGCCAAGACACGTCCTTTATGTGTCGCTATTTATCGATCGGCCCGATATAAATAGACACCGTGTATGCGAGCGAAAGCGAAACACTAGCAGCGTCCTGCGGTGCGTCAGGCCCTCTAAATAGCAATCAAATTGTCTCAATTAATCATAGTTAATTGTTTTTGCGCCCTCCTCCTTCTAGGGGCGGCCCGGCATGTTCGGGTACGTGTGTGCATTTTCCGGCAGGCGACCCGGTTTTTCCTTTGGCAGAAATCGCGGAAGCAGAAACCAGCAACCGAATCCGTTAAAGAGCGTGGTGTTGTGGGTTTTTGCGTCGGTTTCCTTTCCCGACCTCCCCGGTCGTGTCGGAGATCGAGCCTGATTTATCGTTCATCTGCGGCCGGGCCGGATCGGGCAGAGGCCCTGTGTCCGTATTTGCTCCTGCGGTCATTTTTATTGCATATCATCGCCCATACGTACTGGATTTGTTCGCTTTTCCACACCCGACTGGCTGCGGGTGCTCTCGTGGAGTGGAACTCCCAATCCTCTGTCTTGGGGTGATGTAGATCGGTTTATTTATTTTTCATAATTATATGGACTGTTTGCGATGGCGATGGCGTAGTCCCACAGTTGGACGACAGTCGTATCGGTCAGCCGGATGCTGTTGCCGTTGTGCTTTTGCAATCCGCCCCACGATGGTTGTATGCATTCATCTGTGCGTATGCCGCGGTGGTTCACGAGAGGAACGAAACGCAACAGAGACTAGCCACCATTGTGTGGTTGGACCGTCGACGACACCCAACCGCAGGAGTGCTTTGTGACTAAACGCAAGAGAGAATCGCACGTGCGGCGAAAAAGTAATCCGATACCGAGACCGCACGCCGTTGCAGACTGAAATGTGTGTCAAGCGGGAAATTGCTGCACCGCCGACACCACGATTCTGAGGAGGCGCTTAATCCAATGTACGATATTGGAATAAGTGAATTCAGAGACAACAAAGGGCCAGCAGAGATGATATAAGAAAAGTGTCACATCGTTCCGTATGCATTGTTGTTTTTAAGTGGATGAATTCTTGGAAGAGGATGCATCTGTTTGGAAATACTCGGCAGTTGTGCTGTGTTTTATGAACCTTTCAAAGAGACCAAAATTAATGTTTCATTTTAAATAAATCTAATATAATAAAATCCAACTTTTCAATTCCAACCTTGCCGGTATGTGAAGATCGCCATCACCGCTCTGCCATCGTTCACTTACTCACTCGCAATGCATGGATCTAGTGCACACGCTACGGTGGAGATGTGTTTTAAAGATCCACTTTAAGCGAACGCTCCTTCAAGCCCTACACACGCGTACCGGACCCGAAGCCGAGGTTTTGCGGAAATGTTACACCCGGCTAAGCACTAACTCAGCCGCTTGGGTGAAATTGTAAATGAAACGCGGGCGTGCGCACCCGTGCTACTGTATAATGCAATGCAGAAACCATGCAATGGTTCATAAATGCGCCTAGGGGCCAGGGCGAAAGTGACATAACCTTTAAGGCTGCTGCCTTCGGTGTGTGAACACGCTCGGGCAACATCCTTTCCAGCCAGCCAGGTATGATTCGCAATTCGCGGCGTTACTAGCACCCGCCGACCACACACAATGAGCACACAGCAATGAGCCTCGCGTTGGATGTTGGACGCTCCGCGAAGGAGGCTCTTCTTGGAGGCAGGAGGCGCAGCAACACATCGGTCTACAATAGATAAGAAAAGCGATCGTGGCTCTCCGGTGTTACTCAACCGGTGTTGCCAGCCGGGATTTGTGTGTCTCTGGAGAGGAGATGGAGCATACCTGCACCTTTCGCCGCGCACTTCACCTGTACTGAATTATGGTTGGCTCTGGTGGTTGTGCGCTTAACGATCGGTTATCGATTATGGGTGAAGAAGCGAATTGATTTCTCGGAGCGCGCAGCGTTCTCCTATTTTGTTTTGCCACGCTACGATGGTCAGTCTGCTCGAGCGTTTTGTGTGAATTCATCGCATAATGGAGGCACTCTTAAAGAGCGCTAGCAGCCGGGGGAGGTTGTTACCGTGTTCGAAATTACCGACTGACCTAGCCTCCACCTCTAGTCGGCGCATGTGTGTGTGTGGGGCAACCATTGCCTCATGTTTGGGTGCTAGGATGATGAAGTGATTGTAAAGGGTCCAGACCGAAATTTATTGCTTAAATAACAACCCCTCGGCGCCGAATGCGGTTTAGTGTCCTCCTCACTCACCGAAACGTCCCGGAGAGCGACCACGTTGTCGGGACGTTGTCTGCTGCTGCTTATGGGATAATTGTAATAGGCCTAATGATTTTGAACATTTATAATCGTTGCCTGCGCTGGACACCGAGCTGCTGGTCTGCTGGTCCTTGCCGGGGGAGAAGAAAAAAGGTCTCCCACCAACCGAAGCCACCTTGAAACCACCGAAACGCTCGTCACCCAATGGTGTACACTACCTCCATTCGCCACCGCTTGACCGTATTTGCATTCCGGCTTTTGTGTTTTTCTTCCATTTGGTTGGTTGGGTGGCTTTTCGGAGCCTAACAGAGAGAGAGAGAGAATGCGGCTCAGACGCGGCCGCTTCTCGAACCCAGTTCAATTTCAATTTGCGTTGCGCGTTATGTAAACACAACTGATCCGGAGTCGGTGGTTGGTGCGTTTAATTTCGTTTCCGTTCCGTTCCGTTTCATTTCGCCTTTGTCGCACGCTGGCCGTGGGTCGGTGGGAAAAAAAGGGCCCCATGCTGCATGGCGCGACCCGCGAGGATACCGTTACGTTAATTAAACATTCACAAAACTTCGATTGCAGCGAAACCGCGCTGTGGAGGTACCGAGCGCAGATCCCTTCGTCGGTGGTGTCTTCTTGCGCTGGTGGTTGAAACTGAAGCAAGATTTGCTACGGTCGGACCGTTTCCTCTTTTTGTTCGTTGTTGTTCGAACTCGGGTTGGTTTTTTCGTATCATACGTTACGTGCGTAACCTTTTTTTCGCGTTGAAAAAGGAGAATCTTTGTTTGGATGTTAGAAAGGTTAATGGCGGCGTTACAGGGTTCATCGTAATGAAAAGGTTAAACTATCTACAAAATTGTAACCCCTCGGGGATTCTTGTCAGAATATGGGTTGAAATAAAATTGGGTTGGATTTCTAAAAGATATCCAGACTAATTACTCCTTAGTATTCATACTATTATTTGCAAATGTTTATTT
This sequence comes from Anopheles punctulatus, assembly GCA_000956255.1. Taxonomy (NCBI): domain Eukaryota; kingdom Metazoa; phylum Arthropoda; class Insecta; order Diptera; family Culicidae; genus Anopheles; species Anopheles punctulatus. Next base: position 6,429 of record JXXA01004162.1, on the reverse strand, counting down.
AAAATTTGTATCACATACTTAAGGCAAAACGTCACAACAATGTTTGACAGATTGTCCTCCTAGTTAGGATTTCAGCGCAGATATCGAATTGGAGAAGCATGTCTGGGGTCTATTGTTAATGACCATACTTTTTACTCTCTTAATAACTCTCGTATAAGGTTAACAAAAAAACACACAAAATTTCGTCTTCCATTGCCAGGCGGGTAGGAAAATTTATGACGTGTTATGATTGCAAGCCGTCACCCTTCGTAAAGCGCCACATTAGCTCATCGGGCACTGGTGAACACGGGTGAAGACACTCGTTGGATCCGTTCCACGAGGGTTGGCACGCGAACCGTGCGCGAGGTTTGCAAGCGATCGACTACCACACACCAACGAGGTTGGTAAAAGCCCGCCGTGCTTTGGTGGGCTCCACATACACACAAGCACGCACGATCGACCTCGAGCTTTAAGGTTTGTTGCATAAGGGGTGTCTCCTTAGAAATGGTATCCAAACCGATTTTTCCTTTGTTTTTTGTTGTTGTGTGTTTCTGATGCGCGTGGTAGAGAGTGCGGCGGTGGTGGTGGTGTTTCTATCTTCTTACCATTGTTCGATGGGGCAAAGATGTCGCGGGTGGTGGAGGCCTATGCACAGCCCTACCCTGAGTTGTACGGTGTCGGTAACGCACCGGGCTCCATACACTTACCGATAGCTCCCGTATCACGGGTCGATCGATTGTATTTGCTGCAGCTGCCGTTGTTGTTGTGGCTTGTCTTTTGGTGTGTTGGAGGTGGAGGTGTGGTCGCCGTGAGGAGGGCTAATGGCCTCCGACGCACTAAAAGTTATCAAACTGGAAAAGCGAGCTCTTAACGCTGATATTGCTCTCCCTTCCCCCAACACATGGGGCGGGTGGTTTTGTTAATTTTGAAATGGCTCATTGAACTGTTTTATGGTTGTTTATGGATCCGCGATGCATTTATTGTTCGATCTTATTGGGTAGCGATTTCCGGCGGTCGCTGCGGATGTGGACGATGGCAAAATGATTTATTGAAGTTCGATCATATTAAGGGCCCCATAAAGTGCGTGGGAAAATGGTGCGAGTACTTCGTCCGGAATAGAAACGAACGACTTGTTTCTATTCCTGTTGAAGCATAATTATGACTATTAAGGAAATGCGGGAGTTGAAACGTGCCTAGGACCCGTTGTGGCGTAACCTTGGACATTTACGATCTGTCGATCATATTTCAAGAGATTGGTTTCGGCAAGATTATTTTCTTCTTTCCTGCTCATTTGGTCGGGCACGTTATAGCAACGGCCGTCGACGACGATCGTGGCGACTGCAAATAATCACAGTTTAATAGCAGACCATTAATGTCCGCCCGATAGCAGCTGTTCTTGCTAAACATACTGATTATGTCGGGAGCCGAGGGAAGAAACTATTCAATCATTTTTCCATTACGATGATCTCGCGACATCGTCAAAGCGCTCGGCTCTTCGGGTTTTAACTCCCCACTCCCGGGAGAGAGAAGAGGCATAAAATTGATGATAGGTTCTAGGACGCGTGGGTCGTCTTGTCGTTGACAAACGAGACACAGTTATGCAGGCATCTCTCGGGTAGATCCGGGAGAACAGAACAACGACGCGACATGATAAGCACGCGAATTCCCGCACACGGATGATCCCGGGAGGATCATACCGTGGGCTCTTAATCGTGGCTTATTAAATACATTAGCTGGCAGTAAAAAGAAACTTCCCCTGCGGTGAAGAAGCTATCTTGTTGAGCGATCTCGCATGAATATCTCGCGTGCCATGCTGCGCCTGTGGCTGATAGTGGTCTAGACGTGGTGCTTAATCCCACGATAATCAGTGAGTACGGGGGACGGATATGTCCTTTGCTGTATGGAGAATTTGATGCGGGAAGCCCTCTACATAATATGCGTTGGTAGACATTCCTTCGAACAATTAGGATGAGTTTGTATTTTTGAAGTCCCATTTGGAGGGGGACGCCATCACTTCTGACCGCACATGCTCACACGCCGCTTCCCATTGTTTTTAATTAACACGTACAAATGATAATCTGATGCGTGAAATTGGATGCGAGACCCCTTTTATATTCTTGAAATGCATTCCAACCGCTTTTGGTAGGGTGAACCGAAGCGTTCTGTGCAGCTCGGAATTAGTGTTTCATTTAATTAAACCATTCCCGGGAGTTGCGGACCGCAGGCTTCTTTCTTCGCGCGAGCCGTCAGTTCAAAGGCATCGTAAAACCGTTTTTCAGCTGCTCCCATGACAGATCCGCGGGCGGATGAAGCGGCCTCTTTATGGCTTCCATAAGTCAGCAGACATTGCCGGAGCGGCCGGGCTGCTGGGAAGGAGATCCATATGGATTATGTTTCAATCGTTTCTCTTCCCGACAAACTACCGTCCCGATCGCGCGCGAAGTGAAAGTCGGCATCGGCAGCAGAAAGGTTGCGCATCGGATACGGAGGTGGTGGTTTTAAGTGATGATGTCTCACTTCGCCCACTTGCGAACCGTGCGCTCAAGGTTGCACTCTTGTCGGTTTCTAATGCTATGGTTAATAAGAATCAGTACCGGTGGATGCTGCTTGGTAATCGACCTGCCTGCTGTCTGCTGGTACGGAAAGCGAGTCGAGCAGAAAAAATGAAAGGGGCCATCGGGCCATCTCGCACAATCGGTGATTGATGATTCGTTCGTTTACTACTCGTAATTGACAGTGCGTGCCCTCTAGTGGACATTGAACCTCCTGTGGCGGTGTGATATTATTAGCACGCTATTGAACCGATGGTGTGCTCCAGGAGATCTCTTACCCCTCGCGCGGTTTGTTGGAAATTATCCATTCAAATGTATGCTAATCATGCTCGACATTCATTCGACCGGTGGACCGATTGTTGGTGGGCCGATTTTAACGATGCACGACCAGCCCCGGACGGTGGTTCTGCGTGTACAGAGAAAATAATAACGGTGTCAATGCAATGCTGATGAGGCGGATGCTTCCTTCTACCGACAGGTTCTCCGCTGCAGAAAGCGGATATCGGTTTTTTTTGCGGTGCTTCAATTTCAAGGTTGATAGACGGTGTGTTGGGTGTTGCCAAATGGGTTTATCCAGTCGAATTAGTGATGCAGGTTGAATACTACTGACAGATTGGGGTACGAGGTGAGATGCATACGATGCGTCATGAGGTTGGGTTTCCCTAGATTGATTGTAGGTTTTCAGTTGGTTCTTTAATTGTACTATCGTTTGTTTTTAAACTGATTTTTTACAAACAAAGCAGTGCATTACAATCGTAATATTAACACCGAGACACATTTTTTAAAAGTTACTAGGTTATCGATATCGCTTGCAAACGATGCCGACAAATCAGTTCCTTCTCCTCCGTTCAAATGATTCTGTGATTGTTGGGCCGCGTTGGTGTGCCGTTGGCAACAAACCCCATGGTTAATTAAGGCGCACTTTAAAACGATTTAGAACTTTCTCTTTCGCATATCCCACCCGTCCCCGGTGTGTTCGATGTCACTTTCAATTTAAATGCACTGGAACGACGGATGAGAGTGTGCAGCGCGCAGCCGATGCCGCGACGGAACGCGCTTATAATTACTATCCGTTTCGTTTGACTGCGCACAACCGGTTGGTTTGGCCGGGGCCGGTATCGCGTGCTGTGTGTTTTAAAATGAAATAAATACGAGACAACTCGGGCGACGACGACGACGACGACGACGTCGGTGGCGATATGCCGCATTTCTACTTGCCGCTGCTAGCAGTTAAACGCCTTTCGATTAGAAATGAAGGTGCGGCGAAGGAAAACGCCATTCTAAAATTCCTTCCCGTCGTCTGGTGGGTGTCTTGTCGCCCCGTCGTCCGTGTGTTATGATTTTCCACCGTAAAAACATTCTCCAGCGCCGTGTGTTCCGCCCCCGCTCCGGTGGCTAGAATCGTGAGTAGCTGACACAGTTCTTGCCCGCGCACCGGGGAGGATTTATTTTTATCAACACACTTTTCGTGGGTCGACGTGCTTGAGATGGAGTTTATTTAAAGCGGATTTTATTAGACCGAAAACTCCACGTTTAAATTGGATCTTATGTGTGCGTGTGTGTGTGTGTGTTTGAGTTGAAAAGAACGATCGTGATGTTAAGTGACGTTTATGGTACAAGCGAGCTGTTTCGTATGTCATTTTTATAGCACCATAAAGTTGGCTCCGATCACGTTGTGTGCGGATTGAAATAGATACAGTTTCCCGAGGAATTTACTTGAGCATCGGGCGTAGCGAGATGTTTGTGACACCTAGTTGAGGTGTCGAAAGCGAGAGGCTGTTGTGCATCGTTGGGGTAAAATAAAATAACAACCGAAGAGGTGTCGAACTTGTCCACTAAAGTTGGTTGTGTAAAGAAAAAATCGATAATTAACTAATTATGGTACGCGACCGAAATGAGCGCAAGCCAACTTCTGTGCAACCAATACGCACACACGCGTTCGACCTCCAAAACCGATAATCCAACCCGACGATGCTAATCACATTTCGATGGAGCGTTTCACGCGGCTTTGTTGAATGTGGTGGCAAATTAGGCTCGACTAGCCATAGACCGATCGTGGAAGTGGACGCGAGACCGGGGTCGATGTCGATGACCAAATGAACACACGCCTCACCCAGGTACGTCCAGTGCTTGTCCGGCCGGTTGTCGTTGGCTGTTCTTTTGTGTACGAAATCTGTTACGAAAACGCGTGGCTAAGTCGGGCAACCGCACCATACCATGTCCGAAACAGAAACTGTCACCTGGTTAACGCGCTTTCGGGGTCGTCCGTTGATCAACATCTCAACCACACCCCGTATATAGCGTTTGGGACGGAGAAAGAGTTTGCCGACGATGCCCGGGAGTAGATTAGTACGAAATTTTCAAAATTGGTAAGCGGTGCCACTCGGTGCCGTGTCGAGCGAATGTTTGGAAATTAACAATCGGCACATTTTCCGTACTCGGGCATAAGACAAGAACCGCTTGGGGACCGGTGCGTGGGGACAATGAATCGGTTATGATATGTGTGTGTGTGCCAAAAATAGTGAGGGAACACTACTGGGCGGCAATCGCAAACGATCGCGGCCTTAATCAAATGCCGCCGGGAAAACGGTGCCGAATGAACTTTCGTTGCATCGCGAGATTTGAGTGGCGCCGCCAGTCTGTTAACGAAGAGAAGAGGAGAGGTGGCCTACCGGTTGGGGCTATTTTTGGGAGGGTGAAATTGGATGCAAATGGTGATCTTCTGGTGATGTTATTTTAGTGAAATCCCGTCCCACAAGTTGAGAGCCTGGTGACGTGAGTCATGATGTATTGGGTTTAGTTGGGTTGTTGGTTTGTTGACATTTATGCACTGGGAACGTACTAAAAGAGGAACGTGACTTCTCGTGTCGCTCGTTTAACAAGTCTACATTAATATTTTTTTAACAAGTATTAATGCTTGATGTTGGTTCAAAAGAGAAGATGTTACAGGACGTTTCTTTTCTATTTCATCTGTAAACAAAACATACTTCCATAGCTTGGACGCTTAAAGTATGAAAAACTTTCATTTCTAGAACTTCACAAGCGGAAAGATCGGCTAAGATTGGGTAATTTTATATACGTGTGCCTGTAGAGACGCGTTGAAATTTCCTTTTTCAAACACAATAACCTTCCTTTCAAATCGTTCACATATGTTATTACGCAAATCATACACTTTGCTTTCGTTGTTCTCTGTTATTTTTTGTTCCTGAAGCATTCGAGAACGATGCTCCGTTAGAAATGAAGTAAAGAAAAGAAGGTCCGAGTAATAGTTGTCCGAGCGGATTTTTTCGCCCCATATTTCCATTGTGCCGGATGGTTTCGTTGCCTCCGTTTGTGCTGCGTGTAGGTGCGTGAAGGATCCAGAGGTCGTACTGTTAAATGGCTGCTGTAATTACCGATCAAATCGCCATTTAATGCGCGAACTGCTGATGGAGAGACGTGTTCGCGTTTTTATTTTTTTGCGTCTTTTGGACACTCTCTTCTCCTCAGCTCAAAGTCACCGATCGGCACAGAACCAGTATGGGGTTTGCTGTTGGTTTATTGCGGTGAAGGTGGAGAGATGAAACCGCGGGAAGGTAAATGGTAAATAATAATAATAATAATGACGACCGTAGCGTTAACGATCGCCGCTGTCCTCGATAACCGTGGATGCGTCCTTCTTGGCGGTTACCGGCATTCTTCGGGGGTGGTTCTCAAACTCCCACACACAACGAGCCGATCTTGCTTTACGCTGGTTACCTTCAAACCGGGAGGAACCTGCAGCTGCTGCTTCATTCCTAAATCGTTGCTGAATCAGAATCTTTGTCTCTCCGGGCTTCTTATAAATATTCTAGCAATGGTCTACCAATTTGAAGAGCTTTTGTGCGTTACCGGCGGTGGATGAATTACGAGAACACAC
>JXXA01004160.1:0-18342 GCA_000956255.1 Anopheles punctulatus | reverse complement strand
AAAGTCGTTGATCGATCACTGTTCATCACTATCTTATCACAAGCTTTGCACAATGAACAATGACACTCAATTGCGTTCTCTTTTGGATCTGGTAGGCTAAGAATATCGTCGTCAGTGATATTTCTGGAGGCTGTGGCTCGATGTACGAAATATTCGTGGAAACTAAAGAATTCAAAGGCCTGTCAACTGTAAAACAGCACCGCTTAATCACCGAAACTCTAAAATCTGAAATTAAGGACATGCACGGTTTACGGATACACACGTCCACTGCTGAGTAATTATGACTGTGCATAGTTGTGCTATGCGAAATGATGTTTTTGCTGCTGGCGATCAAATGTACACGCATGGTACCATTTAGGATCTAAATTAGGTAGATACTTTAATAAAGCGCTTCTAAACATACCTCACAGTATAAAAGTTTCTTCTTGAAACTTGAAAATTAGCAAAATGCAAAACCGTTTGTTCGGCCGGCAAGGAACCACAACACACTAGTAACAACGGGTTCGAAGCACTACGGAATATGATCGGGGCGTAAAGCACTCGCTGCGTTGGGTGAAAAAGGAACGCGATATGTGTAGTACTTTTTGATTGCTGACCACAGCAACTGTTATCACATATCATAAACCAAGAGACTCTCAACGATTATCAGTATTTGAAACGCGGCTTTCAGATCATTGTGCGCGAAGAAAACGATACGTAAGTAAACAATTGATAATTGTTGCGCCGTTGTTTTTATTGAAATCCACAGAGGTCGCCTATCCGGACATTTTTGGCGACATTTACTTTGCTTAATAAGTTAACATTTCGCTTTATACACTGTTTTTTCTCAACATTAAAATTGTCCAACAGTTGTTTACCAATATTAAAGCAAGGACATGCAAAAAACCATCTTGCTTCGTTGGGAGCAGAAGATAACGAAATGATATCTACGTACCGGAATCCACCAAGCTTTGATGCTAATCGTTTCAGTTAGTCGTTTAGTTGCCGCTTTAGCTTATCAAAACACGTCTTTAACAGTTTCTCCCATGAAGTCCCTGATTCCTCAGCGAATTACGGGATATTTTCTTTTGCCCTTCGTCTCTTCTCATCTCGTGTCCCTTGCGAGCCGAACAGATTAGCCTGCATTATGAAATAAGAAACTCATACATAAGAGGTATAATCCGGCTGTGTTCTATTTGTTAATGGTTTTATTGTGTTTGTATCATTCCCTAAGAAAGCCTCGTTTTACGTCCTGAAATGATTTTGTGAGTTGGCTTTTCGGTTTTAAAGACTACCTATCGTTCCAAAATAAAAAAAAAAACGTAATGGAATCCGCAATACTGAGGAAATGCGCAAAACATTTGTTTATTTGTTCGCATGCTTCGCTTTTATCCAAGTTTCACAAGCTACAACCGCATGTTTTATTACTCCGGAAAAAATGGCTGATAACTGTCTTCCTCAATGTTACTGAATTAATTTACAAAAAAAAAGATCTTCTAAGGCTGTACAAATTAGGATACACCGTCTTAGGTTAAGTCTTACTCGATCATGTAGTGAATGTTCCGACTACGCTGCTCAGTGTAACAGCTGTAACAGTGAGAAACCAGACACTCGTTGTACAATCACCATTTACATGTTACACGCCTTCCTACATTTCTCTTTTCTCTTATTGTTCCCTGTTACATACACCATACTTTCGCATGCACACACACACACACCCGATGCGACGACACTTTATTGCTCATTCTTGTACCTAACTCCTTTCCACACATTGTCGGAATCTCCTTAAATAAGGGCGGCGTCTGTGTAGTGAACGGCGGATGATGCGTTATTCTATACTAATCATGCTTTGGGATTTCTCTACAATTCTTAAGACACTTAAAGATTCTCGTGATTTTGCGTTAGGTGTTGGTTTGAGTGCTGCATCATTTTATTTCACTTTCAACAGTTCGTACCGTTCATCAACCCTCGTACCTCGTGGATCACACACCACGATTTCGTCATACACATTAATGTTTCGATTCTTCATTTTCTTTTGAAGAAAAATCTCAATATTACGCTACGCGATGCGTCGTGCAGGGGGTGTGTGTGTGTGTGTTCGTTTTGCCACTAACGCAGAAGGATGCGTTTCAAATTCCTACGCTCCTATTCTCAGCGACTTTGCGATTCTTACGACTTTGCATGTGCATTACATGCGGAAGAAGGATGGGGGAAATGAAACTTACCACTCTCAGCTCATGATGTAAAAATTGATTCGAAGTTGTTAAAAGTAAATGTTGCTGAATAACTCATAAACTAATGCGTACCGTAGGATTGCTGTACACTATTTTTGCTCATCCGCCTACCTACACGCTCGCATTAACATACACGCCCACTGAAATTAAACCGAACCTTCCGAAGTAGAGGGAGTGGTTTCGCAAAGGGAAGGTACAGTACATCGCGAGCCATCGCGACACACCGCATCCTTCTACAGCATATTGATACCTGGCGGGCCGGCACCCGGTAAGGTGAGACCGTCCAGTTTGATTGTGCTGCCCGATGGTTTGCCCGGCGGATGGTTGAGTGCCGATTCCTGCTGATCGCGAAGCTGACGCCGTCTTTTCTTGCTCCAAAGCTCATGGCAGTCCTGCCACGTTGGCAGCTGCGGTGGAGGTAATCTGCGGGGAAGAACACAAGACAATTCGCGGAAGGGACGAATGTGTTAGTGACTGCCCGGTGCAGGGGATGTTACAGTGCCATGTCGGCAATACTTACTGGTCAGGTATAACGTTCTTAAGCCAGTTCGATTTCAGTGCATCCTCGGCCGTGATGCGTCGGTCCGGATCTAACACCAGCATGCTGTCGAGCAGATCGAGCGAGGGTGTGGACATGAATGCAAAGTCTTCCCGCAGTTTACGGCGGTACTGCTTCTTCGACTTGAGCGTGTGGAACAGGGGCAGCTTTATGACGTTTGGCCAGACGGCCGGGGTAGGGGTACCGCACAGGCGCGATATCATTTCCAACTGGGCTGGTTCTTGGTTCGCCTGGAACAGTGGTTTCTTGAGGAACAGCTCGCCCAGAATGCAGCCGCAGCTCCACACGTCTATCGCGGGACCGTAACGTTCCTCGCCGAGCAGCAGCTCCGGTGGCCGGTACCAGAGCGTGATTACTTTGTTCGTGTAGGGACGCTCTCGATTGTCCGCGTTGTAGAGCCGCGCGAGCCCAAAATCGGCCAACTTCACCTCACCCCTGCAACGGTAAGGTAAACCCATTATTTGCATAGCAACAACTTCTCCCATCTAAGGCGGCGAGATGCCACCTAGTGGGGCAATTTCGAACGTACCGGTTGTTCATAAGGATATTGGAACACTTAATGTCCCTGTGTAAGAAGTTTTTCTTGTGGCAGTAGTTCAGCCCATCCAGCAACTGGCGCATGATGCTAGCGTTGTTCTGTTCGTTGAAATCGACCATGCCCGACTCCAGCAGACCCATCAGATCGTGGTCCATGTACTCAAACACCAGATAGAACGAGCCCTTATCCTTGCGAAACTCCAGCGCGTCCTGCTTGTCGGTAACGATCTCCCGCAGATTGACGATGTTTTTGTGATTCAGCTGCCGCAATATCTTTATCTCACGCACCGCCGTTATCGGGAAACCTTCCTTCTCGTGCTCGAGACGGACCTTCTTCAACGCCACCAGCTCTTTCGTCTGTTGGTCCTTCGCCTTGTACACCTGTTGGGGGATGCGAATGGTTTAGTATGGTTACACGGTGTGTGGCTTTCTGCGTAGCCCATCATCCTTACCTGCCCGTACGTTCCTTCGCCAATCTGTTCGAGCATGTCGAACACCTCGACGCACCGCTCGCCCCAGTCCTTGCCACCGGAGGCCGACATCGGAGCGGACATGTTGCGCGAATGGCGGCGGTTTAAAATCCTCGGCCGAATCATGGGCACTTTTCCGGCACCGCACGACTGCTGCGTGGACGCGTTCCCAGCCGTCCCGCTGGGTCCGGTGTTTTTGTAGCGATTGTTTAAGCTAGCGCTGTTATTGTTGTTGAGCCCCGTTTGGCCCGCCTGCGGTAGGTGCTGCGATCCATCGCGGCCACTGGGCGGTGAACCGATTTCTTCGTCACCACTTAGGTCTTCCGAACCTGGTACCATTGGTGGCATGGGCAGATTCAGTAGACCCTTCTTTCCCGTGACCGCTGTTGAGGATCCCGTCCCTGGGGTTGTGGCAGCGACGGTGGCGGCGACGGCGACGGCGACAGCGGCCGGTGTTGGCACATTCGGCGTGTTTGGCTTGTGACTGTTATCGGACCGCTGTTTCAGCGCACCGGGGACCGCATTCGTGGACACTTGCAGCGGAACGGCACCGGTAGTGGTCAACGTAGGAATGGGCATGATTTTCATCGAACTCACTACCGTCGCCACGGGACTGATTGGGGCAGTTGGGCTCGGTGTTTGTACACCCTCCAAATCGGCGACATTCACTCCCGGTGGCATCGGCAGGTTGGTCAGACTTTTTGGCTTCGTTATTACAGTGCCACTGTTCTGGTTGCTGCCACTGTCCATGCTTCCCGCTGGCACAGTGTCAGCTTTCCTTTCCGCCACGATTGCCAGATTGCCGATGTTAGTACCGGTGGAAGCGGCAGCACCGTGCTGCAGGTGGTGATGGTGACCACCACTGTTCGTTATCACAGGTATGCGTGAATCTGGTACCATATTGCTGTTGCTGCTAGTGTTGGCGTTAATATCGCAACAGTTCCTACTACCGTCCTCAGCGGTGCTCGCCGAATCGACCTGCGTTGATTCCGGCATTGGAATATTGGTAATCGCGTCCTGACTTCGATCCTTGTTAAACCCATTCGCACTGCCTTTCTCCGCCAGTGTCGCACCATTGCTGTTTTCACCATTACCGTCGGATCGCTGGCTGTTCTCACCCTCGCCCGGTATCACACTGCCCGTTGCACCATCCGATCCCGTCCCACCACCGACCGCGCCGACCGACGATGCATCGTTTTTCTCTTTGTTTTCCTGCAATATTTCCTGCAACTTTTGATTGCGCTTATGCTTGTCTTTAATTAGCTCGGCGAAGAAGCTCGTATCGGTGATCTTCTTCTGCAGGTCAATTTTCTTTGCTGAAGGCAGTTGCGGTGAGCGGGATCGGCTGCTGGAGTAGCGTCTGCCGGTGGAGGACGCTGGCGGTGAACGGCGGGGACTGCGCGAACGGTGTCGCGAACGTGACGAAGTGTAGCTGCTACCACCACCAGCCCCACCTCCACCACCACCACGCTCCGGAGATGGGCTGTAGTAAGCCCGCTTTCGAGATGACCTCGACTTACTAGTCACCGTCGGCGATGGAGTCCTTCGGGACCGCCGGTTGCTACTAGGGCTTGGAGTTCTGCTGCAAACGGTGGTTTCCCATACATGGCCAAGGAGTAACGTAAAGGTAGTAGAATAAAAAAAAATGTTGTTAGTTCACGCCGAGTGCTCTCAGCATCGAACTTCCATCCATACCTAATGTTGTACCGTTTGTGAGTTTCCGTGCCGCGCCGATCGTCCCAGTCTCTCTCACGTTTGCTATAGCTTCGACCATCCGATTTTCGATAGTAGTCCTTCTCCGGTGGCGATCGATCTCGCCGCCGTTTGGTAGGCGGAGGAGTGTGAGGTTTGTGACGGCAGTCTGCAATGCCAAAAAGGTCGTGATAAGGAGCAATGAGAGTGCATTGTTATGGGTAATGTTTCAGGTTTCATAAAGACAATCAGTCACTTTGCTTACTTGGTGAAGGTGTTCTCCTCGAGCTGTACCTTCGTTCGTTCGACTGGCTGCGTCGCCTACTATTCGCTCGGTGACTACTGCTCCTCCTGTGACGCAGTGACATTTGCGAAGGCGGACTGTCAAGATCGATGGGACTGGAGTGGTGGTGCTGTGGTTGCTGCGTTCGGTCGTGGTACGCTGATGAGCTCTTCTTATGCAGGCCCACCGGTGGCGTGTGAGGTGAGGAAGTGATATAGAGCTTGCGACCGCTGCTACTTCCGACACCGGTGGCCGACGATCGATCGCGGTCGCGTTCTCGCTCTCGGTGATCACGGTCGCGTTCTCTTTCGCGCTCACGGTCCCGATCGCGGATTGGGCTGCGGCTACGGGTGGTCACATCGTGACCGTCATAAGGACTGCTCATCAAATGCCGCGTTGAATGATGATGATCTAGCAGCGGTGGAGTGCCTTAAATTGCGAACGAAAAAAAAAGCAAATTAAATTGAGTTATCCAAATCAAATGATCCATCCGATTAGGCTTACCGGGCGAGACGGGCGTAAGGCTGGTATCGTTGTGAACCGGTGTGTACGATTTGCTACCGTCCCCACTGCCACCACCGTACAGCGGCGACTGCTTCAGCGGCGGAGTCATTGATTCCAATAGGGAGTCTTCGCTTTCCGAGATTGTCTCGATGCTCGATATCGATTTGGTGCGTTGTTTCTTCTTACGCTTCTTGGATTTTTTAGTCCTCTTGTGCTTCTTATCCTTTTTGCTTTTCTTTATTCGCTTCCTGCTCGATACCGATTGCGCCTCCATGTTATCGTTCATCTCCTCATTGTCATCATCGTCCTCGTTGTCCTCGTCGTCTTCCAGCTCCGTACCAGTTCCACCATTACCATCTGCGGCGTCCATTCTCGCCACCACGCTTCCACCATCGTCCTCATCCTCCTCCTCCTCCTCCTCGTTGAGTTCCACTGCGCTACGTGCGCTGTCATCCACGGGCTCGTCTTCCCCACCGGCTTCAGCGTCCTTCACCTTGGTTCGCCGTTTTTGTCGGCGATACTTCATGGAGGAAGTATCGGAGGAAATGGAATTGATTCGTTTCGAACGACTGGATGAGCTGCTAATGGAAGATGCCGTCACGGGGGCGTTCGATTCCAGCGCAGCGCCTGCCTTGCGGTTAGGCTCGGCACCGTCGTTCAGTGAGGGCGTGTTGCTGCGGGCATCCATCTCAGCGCTGCGCTGCGCTTGAGACGGTTGACTCCAGCGTTTGGAGTTCGATCGATGGGACTCGGTGAGGCTGTGGTTGTCGGCGTGCGATTTTCTGTGCCGGTGGTGACGGTGACGGTGACGTGATTTGCTACCACTTTGCGAGGTTCTTCCGACATCGTCGGTTTCTTCGTCGCTCACGATCGAATCGCCTCCATTATCTACGGAGGCACCGACGCCACTGCCTTCCGCAATATCGGTGACGTCTGTTTCGATTTCTCCCGCTTCTGGGGCGGAAAAATCCTCCGAGCTGACATCGGAATACTCGACGCCGGATTTGGAGCCGGATAGGGCGCTCCGTTCGACAAACTCTTCCTCTAGCTCTCCGCTACTGTCATCGTACGCGGTCTGCCGGGCATCGCCATCCTTGTGCGATCGGGAGCGGCGCTTTGTTTCCTCACCGAACGAAGCGGACGACAGGTCCTCCACATCTGAGTTGGTGTTGTGACGTTTCTTTTTCGATTTCCTGCTACTTTTGCGGGAACGCTTTTTCGAGTGCTTTAACCGTCCACTACTTCCCCCGCCAACGCTGCTGATGCTAGCATGGTCTCGGTCACGTTCGCGATCCATCGTTTCTGCACGATTTTCCACGCTTACTGAACCAGCCAAGTGACAAGCACCCGGAACGTAGAACGTGAATGGTGCTGAACGAAACTCTGCACCAGATTCACACTGACAATCGAAACGCTCAATCAATAGTTGAAACCTTCAGATGTTCGGAAGGTGTGCTTATTGTTGTCAAAACAAGGGTTACATTCGTGCCAAGATTAAGTTAACCATTGCATTCCCGCTTAAGGAGGCAGCTTCGAATGGAGAGAACTGGTGATTTCGTAGAGGCTTTGCTAAAAAGAAACCACAAAACACGACCTATTAATTATAGCGCTGTGATCTCCGGGACGGTTGCCTGCTGTACGCCATGCAGAAAGGCTAACCGGAACCGAATGTCTGATCGGCTGTTTAGCCCATTTTCAACAAGTACGCGCAAGTCAAGTGTCCTTGCTGGTAAGCCACGAAACGGTGTACCATTTTTTACCTTTTTTCATCAATTGATAGGCGAACGATCTTTCGCAGACGACGGCACTTGCAACAGTGCAGATGCACTTGTGTAGGGGACACTTTCCCTCGCGGATCTTGCGAAGCACTTTGCTTACAATGTATGCATACTACGCCTGCAAAGTAACGACGTTCCGATTGTTGTTCCTTATTCCTGGAAGCGTTTCGCTCTCGCAAAAATGTGCTTTATTGTGTATCGTATCAACAGCCACTACGGCCCCAGTAACATAGCCACTATTGCCAATGACGGCCACTTCTGACGCACTGAAACGGTGTGCGGATGCGTGTGTGTAATGGACCCCAGACACTTCCAGCTGCCGGGTGGTGGAGGTGCGTCTACCGCAAATGGCAACTTTACATTTTGGATGTTCGCGTTCACTTGAACCACTTGTCCGATTAATTTACTTGCGGTCACCGCTTTTTTCGCTGCGTAACTTTTTATTGCACTGTGGTCCGTACTTTTCACGTTGTGTTGTCAGTCGCGGACAAAATGAAAGAAATATTGTGTTGTTACCCAAGGTAGGTAGAAGCGACAAGAATTATGCAGAGCAGTTTGACATTTGTTAGCATGACACATCAATACTTGGAACAGGTATGGTGGAGGCCTGGAACGGGAAGACCGGTTGTTTACTAGGTGGAATGTAAAGTAACTTCTTTGGCCACCCGTATCAATCCGTGCAATAGCGAGAGCACTTGGATACAGTATTTGGACTAGCTGAAGCGTGTTCGGGATGGTGATTAATAGCTTTTGCTGAATCCTGGATGTCCTACTCCACCCCAATAACAGAGTGAGAGTCCACTAACGGATTGAAGCCGACCAGAGAGTACAAAAGTGGCTAAAGGAGTATCGATGTATAGGAAAGGTATGGCCACAGTTTTCCGGAAGAACCTTGACGTACTCATAGTGGATTACGTTGAAAAAGAAAAACCCATCCACGGCGAGTGTTAATGTTAACAAAAATATTCCCAAAGAAAGCTTCTTTTCAATTCGAACAATGTTTGACATAACAATACTAAAAAAATGGCGAGCTAAATCGATAAAAATACATCTTCTGCATATAAACACCTTTGGCTTTTACGCGAAACGAGGCCATTTTTCGAGTTCACCTGACTGCAGTCACAAAGCTGTTAAAGCTGTCGATCAATTCGAGCAGAATGCCTAGCCTCCACAGCTCGCTTGCAGAGCAGACTGCAGGCGAACCGTTTTGAGCGAAGTTATGCGAAAGAGCGAGATGCAAGAAGATGGAATTGCGAACCTATACCACGGAAATCGCCGGATGGCAAGCTGTACGAAAGAGATGCAAAAAGAGAGAAACCGCAGTGGTGGGAGAGGGTTTTGACGACGGACTGAGGGTTAATCGCGACAAAATGGTCAAATTTAGGAAATGTTTCAAAAATTTCCATACGACCTTCCCATTTGTTGGAGCATTGAGGGGTTTCGAGCATATGTTATCAACGAACAGAGTATAGAGACAAAAACCATGATAACTATTATGAAATTTTATTTCTAATTCAAGTTAAACAGTTTCATTTGCATGAATTTCGAAACGTTTTCCAAACCATTATCTATCTCACAATGTCATGTCCATCTAAACCCAGATTTTATTGATGTTTTACCTACATCGGTTTTAATCCCACGAATAATAAAAGCAAGTTCAATCGCTTTATTTAATGAAAAAAAGGCCAAATTTTGATAAAATTCTTTCTTGAACATCTGTTACATTTGCATTGCATTGTATTAGTTGCAGAGCTGTCTGTTAAGGGGGTTTAATTTTGAAAAACATTTGTTTGAATATCATAAGACATTCTTATCCCGTAAACAAAATTACGCCGGACTATGAACACTGTTTCAGTTACGCCAAATACTATTTGTACTGCTTTTTATACACAAAAAATATAGTCCAGCTGATTGCTATTTATAGCCACAGAATCGTCCTCGCGCAAATGCTTTCTCACTAAAATGCATGATACCAGGCTAATAGATAATTAACAGAGTCGATACTGGCCAATTGTTGATCCGGTTTGTGTTGAGAGACCACAGGCATGCCGGTATAATGACGAACTTTACGAATTGTTACGAATTTATATTATCCACGCCAGAATTGACAACCCAGCTTCAAAGAATATACATAACAAAATAGAAGTATTTACAGTTTTAAACGATGTAGAAAGCAGAGTATCGGATGTTGCCAAATATTTCTAGTGTTTTATATTTTCATATAGACTTGGCGTTTGATAGTCTTCATTTACCTTTGTACTTTACAAGCACTATGACAAAATATTGGTTTATTGTGTTCACAATACAATTTAAAGATTGTGGAATACTGAAACGGACTGGGGTGGAAAAAATCACATCGCTGTCAAGCACTTTAAATCCAAAAACTTCAAACATTGACATGTTTAATACTTTCAGAACTCGTATTTGTTTAAAAAAATAGGAATAAAGAAATCAACTACAGGAGTTATACTGTTTGTATCAATTGTTTTTAATGCATTCAATCTTTGTGTTAGTAAAGTCGAGTTTCAAACGTTCTGTATTTCCCTACATAGTGGATTGATCTAAGGTCAAGAATATCTGGGGATTACCATGTGTTTGCGATACGTAGAGCTGGCGTACTACATCTTGGAGAAGAATTGTTAGTTTGGCTGTCTTACTTATATCCCGAATAATAACCATAATACAGATAACAATCAATATAGCAATCATAATAATAGCAGATGCAGTATGATAATCATGATAACCTGCATACATTGTGTCACGCATTGCCTTTCCATTGTCGTTGTTTAATAATGTCATTGTGCCTTTCCATTGTGTGTGTGTGTTTTTGTATTCCAATATTAATACAGTGACGCTAATTATGATAATTTCCAAGAATGTATAGTGGGTAACAGGAGGAGAACGTTTCATGAAACGATGTTGACTAAAAACACGCTCATCAATAATACTTTTCTATCATACTTCATATTAGTTATAATTATTCGAAAATACCATTTGACGCGGTGTCATTTACATTCACTATTGAAATATTGCTTTCCAAGATTGATAACGTAGTGTGTTCTTGTAAACCATTGGCGCCCGGCAGGTTAATCCAGCTGCGCGTGGTGTGTTTAATATTTTGCTTTGAATAACGATCTTCTAGTGTTTGTTTGTCCTACTCTCAGCTTCGAATCACTTAATGTTATTTCCTTTTTAGCCGGACGGAACCTAACCAGTAGTTGTGCCCTTCAAATTTCGGCTACGCTTTTGATTTTATAACAAATTTTGCTCGAGCGTGATTATTTGTGCGATCGTTTGTAAGTAAAGCTCCGTGTAGATTTATTGTTATTTGTTTCGTTTTTTTTTCTTTACAGATGCCCAGTCAATACTAAGAAATGGTAAGAGTAGATCGATTGGTAGGTATTGAAAATAGTTTCTTTTGCACCAAAATTAACAACATTGTCCGTTCGCGTGATGCGTTTTCATTGGAGAACAAGAGACAATCAACAAAATAACTTAATTTCACTTGATTAAGAGACTATCTAAAGTTAGTAGTTTACCTTCCTTTGGAGTTTAAAGTTCCGCACTAATGATACTAAGTAACACAGACATGAGATTTTATTTTGCGCAAATAGATACAGCTGATTTTCTACGGTGCTATAGTCAGCTGTAACGGTGTTGTTAAATTATATTCGATTGTTTTTACTACTAGCAACATATTAAACTTTCCAATGAAATTCTTCGAACCGATCAAATCTTTGTTGAAATTCTTCCCACATACGATTAAGATTTTGCCGTTTCTAGTAAAGTCGAGTAAAAAAAAGTGTATACAAAATAAGTACAAACACACTCACACAACCTTCTACCCGCATATGCATCATTCTCGTTTGAGAAAAAAGAAGTATAAACGAAAATAAAATTGCCTGACTTATTTGACTATTTATCACTTTCCAATCGAGGAGATAAGATGCGCTGGATTTTGGAATAAAAAGCGTTTCCTTAAATATGTGTGCCTCGCTAGTTTTGAATCGTTTACATACAACATTGGTTTAGATAATCCGTTATCTTACGCATCGGCCAAAATTAACAGGAAAATAAAGTTTGCGTATGAACACATATTTTATATATATATATACAGCGGCCTGGCTTCTCCCGAACGAACAAAAACCAAGAGGAAGGAGCTTGGGCATCTGTGGGATGCCTACTGACTTTACGTTTTAGTTTTAGCCTAGCCAATCCGCTAGAAACGACAATCATCAGCTGCCCTGTTGGGGAAGGATAGTTTATGTTAACAATCAAATGAAATGAAATGAATGAATCAAAAATCGAAATCGTATCGTCGACATGGCACTACTTACGTCCGGCGTTATATCTGCATGAATCCAGGTGTACAAAGGTTTTCGTATTAAATTCAACAACTGATAGTGCAGCGAGTTTAGTCCATCACTGTCAAACCGTTTCGCTCCATTTACTAGCTTCTCATATCTGTTAGATAGAAAGTAGGCGTTCATGCTTGGCGTGTTTGTTTTTTTCATTGTATTCACTCGTATTCTTTTACGTACCGCTTCGGATTAGCTTTTTCCTTTTTGTGATTCAGCATAGTGTAGCGAGCTATGTTGACCGGGTAGCGTGCGATGTGGAAACCGACATGTTTTAGCCTTAAATGGATGGAACGGGAATTTTTCACCCTTTAGACTTAGCATGAATAGCTCTTGCAAACACCACAGTGATACAAGGAAACAGGCAACGTTACATGCACTTACCTATTGGACATGTCATCGTCTTCGCCGCCCCAGCCCCAGAATGAATTTGAAAATCCGTTTACCGTCCGAAATTGCTTCTCCGTCATGGCGGAAACGCCACCGAAGATTGTGCTGTACGGCAGCTTGAAACCGAATGTATCGACGGCCACGGACATATGGCGCGGTTGATCCGGACAGGTGTAGAGATTACGGTCGTCCATGGGAAGAAGATCGATGTCATGAAACACCATACACTCCCAATTCTTTTGCTTCATCGCTTCCACGAAACCGATGTTCATAAGCGCTGCCCGATTGAACGATGAGCCGGCCGTTTGCTCCACTATATAAATGCCGTACTCCAGCTGCTGCTTCATTAGCAGCGAGTGTATGTTTTTGAGGAAGATCGGCAAATGCTGCTCTCGGTCCCGGTACGGCACAATGATAGCGACCCGATTTCGAGCCGTACAGTCGGGTGGCATGTACTGACCTCCGGGTTGGAGTTTAGCCGCAAACCGATCCTCTACCACAGATAGTGACTCAAACGCCACATCCACATCGATTGGCCCGTCTGAAAGATAAATGCATTACAGTGGGTGTGCTTTGATGCGATTCGATGTACAGTTCACAATCATTATGCACTCACCGAGATTGGGAGGAATAGGGGGACAGCTGTTGATTGTAAACTTATCCGACGTAGTTTCCAAACTACTTGGCGCAATCTTGTGATGGTGATCTGCTTCATAAACAGGCTCTTTCACACCGCTATCATCTATTCTGGCGGATGCATGGATGGGAGCATCCAGTTTTACAGCTGGCATCGCTGTAGAGTTGCGCACATTGTTAACTGCTTCGTTTGTGGATTTAGCTTTACCCATTAATTCTCTATCAGACTTTAGGCTACTTAAACCAGTGTTGTTGGCTGCACCAGCTAAGCTATGACTAAGAGTACTATTTGCACTACTGGCAATATCATGCCTAGAAGCAGTGATTGAATAATTGTTACTATTTGTTTTATCATTATTCATCTCATGCTGTTCAGATCCTTCCAGAGGTGTGCGTTCGGTTGGTTCTTTTTTATGATTTCGTATCACATTTTCATTTGCAAGATTATTGTGCTGTACGTTCGTGTCTGACAAATGGTTTAATTGATTCACCACAGTGACATTTGCCGGTAGATAGGATGCATTCGAGGCGAGCTCGCCGCGTTTCAGGCTGTCGATGGAGGAATCGTTGCTTGTGAGCTGGTCGTTGTTGTGCTGTGGGTGTGCCTCGTGCTTCCCACCGTTACCGGCAGCAGATGAAGAACCATCGTTCCCTAATCTGGCATGCGTTCGCGTTGGCCATTCCGTTGCACTAAGCATAAGAAAAACAAGTCATTGGTAATACGTCATACGATTACAGATTATAACGACATACCCTAGCTTCAGACGCGTGTATCTGTTGGTACCTGTACTGTCCAACTTAAAGTTTAGAAGATTGAGCAGAATAAGCAAAAATCCAGCTAAAAACGCTGCTTTAATAGCAAGCGTACGATTACAGAACGCCATGGGTCCATTTAAGAAGATAGGACAGATGCGGAGATTACTGTCTTGTATCACAGTACATCAAATAATGTGTAATCGAATCGTTCTGTAAAGAAATAAATATAGTTTTAGTATGAATTTAGACTACATTCGATAATACATTTTGAATCAAGCAGTTGTAGAGCATTCTAGAATCTAAAAACCAGCAGTACGTAGCACCTTAGGCTATGAGAAAGGCGGGCACAATGTAGAACAAATAACAACAATATGAAAAAGTAATGAGCTCATTGGACAGAAGCTACACCGAGTTCTTATAATTGTATGCGTTTTTATTTGTGTGTTTGGATGGATTTACACAGTTGGCATTTTTATTGCTAGGCCATACAATTTTGTGCACGTTCTCGTTCATGTAGTCTACATTGAAACAAATAACAGCGATGTACTATCGGAGGTGACATGAATCAGGATCAATACGTGCTACAATCGAAACAATCGGTGTAGCATTTGAGTTAATTTTTGCATACTGTAAGACACTTTTTTAAACGGTCCCAGAATCCTGTTTTAATAGGGTGTATGTCCCGGTAGCCAGGATGCGCATTCTTAGATCCTGTGCACATTGTGTGACTAGACTGTGACTAGAACGAGTCGTACCATTTGGTTTTCCTATCCAATCGAAGGCAGCTCACACATTTTATCATATTATAATATGCAACATTACGAACTCACTTGGTATGATGGTAAGATGTTTTTGGATAATTTTTCTCGTGCTTCTATTTGCTTGGACTTGGATTCGCTGTCCAGCAGTCAACTTCTGCACCTTCACAGCAGTATTTTTAATTTAAAAATTAAGAGAGTTCTTTATTATTAACCACTTAAGTACACATGTATAACACAGTTCAATTCCTTATAGAAACATAACTACATAGACCGCATAGGCGTAGGTATGGACTTTCGCGGTGAACAACAAACGAGATGGATTTTCACTTCTTTCGAAATGGTTTGTTTACAAATGATACACGGAGGACCGATTTGGAAATTATTATTGCTAAGCACTTAAAACGTTTGCTAGACCGACGGGAAGTAATATATTCGAGTGAAAACCCGGCCGCTGTTGTTCGGCCGCGAAACCTTAATTTTATGTAATTTGGTCAATGATCTATGTATTTTATGAAGTTCAATCCACTTTGTTTTCTTCCCAGCCTTTTTTCTTTTCGTTTAGCTCATTTGACGTTTTCATAAAATTACGTTTAGTACACCTAGTGCAAACGTCGATTACTTGTTGGCTACCATTCGCCTCTTGATTGATTCAATTTACGGGTCAAATTGTGCCGAAGTATACTTGAAAAGAAAACATTTGCATGGAAAAAACTCATACAATATTTTAACAAACTCTTGACCAATCGGTTTCGGACCGTTTTAACATGATGGTAGGAGTAGGGTGTGCTGCATCGAATCAATGTTTTTCGATTATTTTACCATTTTATGAAATCCGCTCAAGAATTATGAAGGAAGACCCATGAATCTGAGTCGTATTAGTGTTCTAATTGAATTTTTTCTATTATTGAGGAATTTGATATTGTTCAGGATTACGTACATTCTAGGTAAGCCTGTCCTATATTGTGGCTTCCATGGCTAATGTTAAGATGGGTTTAATGAAATAAATTTAAATGCTTAAAATTTAACGCTTATTTACGTGCATGATCGGATGAAATCAAATAACAACTAATCAATTTAGTTAGACATCATACATCAACAACACGTGTATTTATTGTTAGCTTCAATGAACGATGGTTTTTGTTCGTAGTACAAAAGCGATAGATTTGTTAAATGAAACATATTTTGTTGCAACGGATTTGCTGCATTTACTTTTTCACTTTTGATACCGGTGGCTTAATGCCCATGAGCAGGCAAAGCCTATTACGTATTTGACGAGCTTCGTCCAATTCACCATCCCATTTCTCTTCGCTTAAGCACACGAGCACCTCATCGAGATTATCTTCCGGAATGGACGTTTGATCGCCGTATACCAGCAAAGTTTCGTACATTTTCAGAGCCGTTTCGCGTCGAATATTAACGCATAACATACCAAGATACACGACGAGCTTACTGAGCACCCGCTTACATATTTTCGGTGCTAGCATAAGCGCACAGTACACGGGAATGGAATCAATGTGTTTCTTCGTTTGCGCTACCAAATCGTTAACTAAGTTAAAAATGGGTTCAGCAAAATCCACGTTAGTACCCTCGGCGGCTACCAGAAGAACTTTGGCGTTTGCGGAAGAATTTAGTAGCTCGGCGAGAAATTGAAAAGTGGACGTGATAAAAAGCGTGTCTTTGATCGTTTTTTCCTTCAATATTTTCAACACCACCGCACCGAACGTTTCGATAAATGATTGATGCGATTTGAGATAATCGTTCAAAAGTTTCGACGCACACGTGTGAAGCGATTCGGTTGGCGCACCGACACTCAATATTAGCCCTGCCGAAACGCGTTCCACGTAGGCGGGTATACCGAGCAGTTCAATGAACATCGGAAATGTGTGATGCGGAAAAAGCCATAACACGTCACTGGTGTCACGTGGAAATATCCTTTGCAGCTCCTGTCTGTGTTCCACGTATTGAATCGGTGGCTCGTGGTAGATGAGCGACGTGAACGCCTTACCGGCTACGGCACGAATTTTATCAATTCTCTCCACCGCTTGCTTTGCGATCGCAACCATCGCGTTTTGCACAAGCTCCGCGGTTAGCAGTGACCCTGGACACTTGGTCAGGAAAGCGTAAATAGCATTTATAGCAGATTCACGCACCCAGGATCCGATATCGCCTCTGTTATCCAGCGCATACTCTTCCAGAGCGCGCAGGTAAATACCGAACACGGGACCACGCAGTATATCGTTTGATTGGGCCGAGTGCTCAAAACCAATCGTGTCGACCATTTTCGCCAACGCGCGCACACAATCTCGACGCAGTTCAGAGTGATTGTATCCGACCGCAAACATTTCTGGGACGACCGTTTTCACATCGATCACCTCGACGATTGCGTGCAGGCGCAGCTCAAGCATAAACAGTGGTAGCGCTCCCAAAGCGGATACGATGCCTTGCGCTTTGTGTTCGATTTGCGTTTCCCGCATCTCTCGGATGTAGTTATCGATAAGGCTTCCCAAGCGCTCTACGGATTCTGTCCGGTAATAGGCATCACAAAACTTCGAGAAAGCTAACGTCGCTTGTTCCCGGGTGGTTGACTTTTCGTCGACAATACTTTCATCCAGCAACAGTTGCCACGATTCTGTGTATAAATTAAGAATGAGTTTAGTTTGCAAGTAAGCGCGACGAAACGTTGGCTATTTACCTATGTACTCTCTTTTCGTAATAGGTAGCAGGGCTTCACTACAATTGCGTATAAAGCTGGCACATCCGTGCTTCATGTATGTACCGCTCATTCCCTTAAATTGTCCACGTTGCCGATATTTACCAATCAGCATTCCAGCCAGTTCGCTCATCTCGTCGTTCACAAAGCTTTCGTTAGTGTTGATCGCTGATGCCGGAGAGTGGTGGGGTTGGAGCGCTTCCAACGCTCTGATCACTTCTCCCAGCGCCAGCACGGCACCGTGGCGTGTGTTGAGCTCTGTTGACTCAGCTAGCTGGAACAGTTGAGGCACGATAGTGTCACGCATGTATTGGGGAGCGTGCTTCGTAAGGTTGCTCAGTGCCTGAGCAGATAGCTCCCGGATGTTTGTATCCCAGTGATTGATTTTACGCGAAATTAAATGATCTGGAAAAAGGATACATGAAGACAGTTTATTACCAGATCGACATTATCTCTGGTATCTAAAACGGTTGCTTACCTATCAGAGTGTACTTGTACTCGTCAAACTTGGCTATGTACTCACTGATATGCAAAAATGCATAGCTTCGCACGGCGACGGAGAAAAAGTCGGCCGTTGTTAGAATGTCGATTCCGTGAGGAAAGTTGCCGAGACGTCCCACGCTCTCCTGAAACGCTGCCGATGCTGCCCGTCGGCAATTTATTTCCCGATCGAACACGGCCGTCACTAGAAGGGC